>QXTE01000170.1:2064719-2099110 GCA_003942145.1 Platysternon megacephalum
GGGCTGGGAAAGCAGGGGCTGCGGGTCAGGAGTGAGGCGCACCGGCAGAGCTGGGGGGGGGGGAGCCCAGGGCTGGGGGAGCAGGGGGCTGCGGGTCGGGAGTGAGGGGCACCGGCAGAGCTGTGGGGGGAGCCCTGGGGGGGGGTCGGGGTTTAACTAACCCTTGGGGAGGATCTGGCAGGGAAGGGGGGTGGAATCCGGGCCCCGGCGCTGACCCAGCTCCGTCTCTCTGTTCTCAGGCTGAACTTTTTCCGGGACGTGCCGGATTTCCGGATCCTGGTGTGCGGGGGGGACGGCACCGTGGGGTGGATCCTGGACGCCATCGGTAGGTGGAAGCTGGAGGGGGGAGGGGCAGGACATGGGGCCAAGGAGCCCCCCCCCCCGCTGACCATCCCCCTCTCCTTGCAGATAAAGCCAACCTGCCCCGGCGCCCCCCGGTGGCCGTGCTCCCGCTGGGCACCGGCAACGACCTGGCGCGGTGCCTGCGCTGGGGAGGAGGTGAGTGATGCCGGGGGGGGGCTGGGCCCATGGGTCCGCCTAGCCTGGCACCCCCCCCCCCGGTCAGGGCAACGGGCGCGGCCTGCCTAGATTACCCCCCCCCAGCTCAGCCCTATGGCCCTGTCCAGCTGGGGCCCCCCTTGGGGGGGGGCACCTGGCACTGACCCCTGCCCCCGCCCCCAGGCTACGACGGGGAGAACCTGAGGAAGATCCTGAAGGACATCGAGAGCAGCAGCCTCCTGCCCATGGACCGCTGGCTGGTGCAGGTGACCCCCGAGAACCCCGCGGAGAAGGGGGACCCCGTCCCCTACGAGATCATCAACAACTACTTCTCCATCGGCGTGGTACGGCCCAGGGGGCTGGGAAGGGGGTGGTTTGGGGGGGCAGGGCGGGGCGCAGGAGCCTGGCTCGGGGTCCCCCCCCGTCTGGCCAGCCTAGGGGGAGCTGCTGGGCTCTGACTGCGTCTGTCTCGTCTCCAGGACGCCTCCATCGCTCACCGCTTCCACCTCATGAGGGAGAAGTACCCCGAGAAATTCAACAGCCGGTGAGGGGGGGGCTGGGGCAGGCTGGCGGGTAGGGGCTGAGGGGGGCATGGCAGGGGCTGGATCCTGGCTGGGGCGCAGGGAAGCTCGGAGCGGCTGATCCAGCCCTTGGGGGGCCCATGGGGGGCAGCGACTCTGGGTCCATAGCCCGGCCCTTGCCCATCGCATTGGTGACCCCCCTGAGGGCCCCCCCCGCTGAGATGGGCCGGGAGCCACAGCCAGCACCCTGCCCCCCCCCCCAGCGCCCCCTGCTGGGACGGGAACAGCCGGGCACTCCCCTCCCCTCCCCCCCGCCAGCACCCTGCCTCCCCCCCACAGCGCCCCCTGCTGGGACGGGAACAGCCGGGCACTCCCCTCCCCTCCCCCCCGCCAGCACCCTGCCGCCCCCCCACAGCGCCCCCTGCTGGGACGGGCACAGCCCGGCACTCCCCCCCCCCCCCCCCCCCCCCCCTCCCCCCTCGCCCGGGCTCCCCCCGCGCCCCCCCCCGCCCCGCCCCCCCCCCCCCCCCCCCCGCGCCCCCTGCTGGGGCGGGAACCGCCGGGCCCTCCCCCCCCCCCCCCCCCCCGCCAGCACCCTGCCCCCCCCACTGCGCCCCCTGCTGGGACGGGCACAGCTGGGCCCCCCCCCCGCCCCCCCCCCCCCCCGCGCCCCCCCGCCCCCCCCCCCCCCCCGCCCCCCCCGCGCCCCCCGCTCGGACGGGGCCACCCGCGCACTCCCCTCCCCTCCCCCCCCCGCCAGCACCCTGCCCCCCCCACTGCGCCCCCTGCTGGGACGGGCACAGCCGGGCACTCCCCTCCCAGTTCCCCCCCCGCCAGCACCCTGCCCCCACGGCGCCCCCTGCTGTGGTTTGGTTTGTTCTGTTTTCCACCCGGGGTTTGTGGGTCTCCGGTTCCTCCCCAGGATGAAGAACAAACTCTGGTATTTTGAATTTGCCACGTCCGAGACCATCTTCGCCACCTGCAAAAAGCTCAAGGAATATCTGACCATTGAGGTGAGGGACAGGCCAGGGAGCTCCCACCCCAGCTGGTGCTCCTGCCCCCCCCCCAGCGCCCCCTGCTGGCAGAGCCCCGGGCTGGAGGAGCTGGGAGCTCCCCCCNCCCCAGCCGGCGCTCCTGCCCCCCCCCCCAGCGCCCCCTGCTGGCAGAGCCCCGGGCTGGAGGAGCTGGGAGCTCCCCCCCCAGCCGGCGCTCCTGCCCCCCCCGCGCCCCCTGCTGGCAGAGCCCAGGGCTGGAGGAGCCGGGAGCTCCCCCCCCAGCCGGCGCTCCTGCCCCCCCAGCGCCCCCGGCTGGCAGAGCCCAGGGCTGGCGGAGCTGGGCGCCCCCCCCCCGGCCGGCGCCCCTGCCCCCCCAGCGCCCCCTGCTGGCAGAGCCCAGGGCTGGCGGAGCTGGGAGCCCCCCCCCCAGCCGGCGCCCCTGCCCCCCCCCCAGCGCCCCCTGCTGGCAGAGCCCCGGGGTGGAGGAGCTGGGAGCTCCCCCCCCAGCCGGCGCCCCTGCCCCCCCCCCCAGCGCCCCCTGCTGGCAGAGCCCCGGGGTGGAGGAGCTGGGAGCTCCCCCCCCAGCCGGCGCTCCTGCCCCCCCAGCGCCCCCTGCTGGCAGAGCCCAGGGCTGGAGGAGCTGGGAGCTCCCCCCCCAGCCGGCGCTCCTGCCCCCCCAGCGCCCCCTGCTGGCAGAGCCCCAGGCTGGCGCGCGCCGGGTGGCCTCTCTGGGGCGGGGGCTGGTTTAAAGAGGTCCCGGGTTGGTAACGAGGGCTCTGCCCCCCCAGTGCTGTGAGCAGCCCCTGGACCTGAGCGGAGCCCTGTCGGGGGTCGCCGTGCTCAACATCCCCAGCATGCACGGCGGCTCCAACCTCTGGGGCGAGACCAAGAAGCCGCTGGGCGAGGCGCGGAACGTGGGCAGCGGGCGCCAGCCCCCGGCCGTCACCGACCCGGAGACGCTCAAGACCTGCGTGCAAGGTGGGGGGCCGGGGGGGGGGGGCAGGTAGGCCTCTGGTGGGGGGAGTTAGGGGCCGGGCCTCAGGTGGAGCAGAGGCGGGGCCATGTCTTAGGTGCAGGTGGGGAGCGGGGCCCCAGGCAGGTTTCCGGCTAATTCTTCATGAACACCAGCACCGGGACCCCCCCACAACCCCTACCTGCCTTCTCCGCCTTGGCCCCGCCCACTAGGTGGAGCCATTAGAGCCCCGCCTCCTTAAAGGCACAGCAGCCTGGGGGGGGGGCTGGGAGGGGCGCTCCCCAGAGCAGGGGCACCCCTGGCACCCCCACCCGCTGGCACCCGCTGACCAGCCCCACTCACTGAGGACTCGTCCCCCGGCCCACGGAGCTGGCTGAGGGGGCTGGGCTCAGTCATCCCCGGGCCCCCAGCAGCAGGGGCCCCAGCGCTGACGGCCCCTCCCTCCCCACAGACCTGAGCGACAGGCGGCTGGAAGTGGTGGGGCTGGAGGGCGTGATCGAGATGGGGCAGATCTACACCGGGTTGAAGAGCGCAGGCAAGCGGCTGGCCAAGTGCTCGGAGATCACGCTGCGGTGAGCACCGGGGGGGCGCCGGGGCAGCGAGGGGGGGGGAGGTCCCCTGGGGGCAGTCGGCCCCCCATGATACCAAGGGAGGCAGGCTCGGCCCTGGCCTCCCGCCCCTGGGACCCCCCACATGTTGGGGAAGGTCCCAGCCCCCGGCGGGGGGCAGGGTTGTAGCGTGGGGGCCGGGGGGGATGCTCCTGTCTCACAGCGGGGTTTCCGCAGGACCCTGAAGTGCCTGCCCATGCAGATCGACGGGGAGCCCTGGATGCAGCCGCCCTGCACGGTAAGGAGCCGTATCGGGGTCCCCCCTGCGCTCCCCAGAGCCAGCCCTGCCCCCCAGCAGTGGGGAGCCGGGCCCTGCAGCTTTCCCAGCCCCCGCAAGAGGCCTCAATAGACCCCCCCCCCGCCCGCCCTGCCAATCCATCGTGGGGTGTGAAGGGAGCCGTTCGGGGGGGGGGCTGCTGGGGGCCAGGGCAGTCGGCTCCGGTGCCCACCCCGGGCAGAGCTGGGGCCCGTTTGGAGAGGGTGTGGGGCCCGGGTGCCCCTCGCTCGCCGGTCTGGGGGGGTTGGTGCGGTTCAGAGCTATGGGGGCGGGGTGGCTGCCAGCTATGGGGGGGGGGGAAGGGCCCCCCCCACCCAGCCTGCCCCAGGGCCCCCCCCAGCGCGTCCTCCCCCCACTCTCTCTCTTTCAGATCAGGATCAGCCACAAGAACCAGGCGCCCATGCTCCTGGCCCCGCCCCCCCGCTCCTCCAGCTTCTTCGGCATCAAGAAGGGACCCCATGAGTCGTAGGGGGGGGCCCAGCTGGGGGACAAGGGGGACAAGGACGCCCCCCCCCCCGACCCGGCCCCCTTGGCTCGGCGCGGGGACCAGCCCAACCCCAGGGCCCTGATGGGTTTGGGTTCTGCCCCCCCGATGCCCTGGATAGACCCCGTGCGTCGGGGGGGGGGGGCACACCTGCGGCCCTGCCAGCCCGGGCCCCCTCCCTTCCCCCCCCCCCCCGCCCGGCCCGGGCCCCCCCCCCCCCCGCTGAGAGCGCTGGCCCCCACTGCCCGCCCTCCTCTTGGCTGTTTCTGCCCCGTGATGGGGGAAGGGGCGTATGTACCTGCCCCTCCTGTGCATCTCTGGCCCCTGCGGGGAGTGGGGGGCAGCAGCGCGCTGGGCCCCTGTGTACCCTACATTCCAGCCCCCCTATTTATTGCCCCCACAGTCCAACCCCCCCCCTCGAGATTTCAAGTGCCTCGTCTTACTAATAAAGGTTGGAGGTTTTGTTCTCCCCCCCCATGGTCTCTGTTCTGGGCAGGGGGGGGGGGCACAGACCCTAGTTCTCGGGTGGGGTGGGGGCCCCAGGCGCTGGGCCATGGCTTTGACCAGGGCGCCTCCAGCCCGGCCCCCGCCACGCGCCCGGAGGGGTGGGCTGGGGTTAGAGGCAGCGCTGCTCAGGGGAGGGTCGCCCTGGGGTGGGGGCTGGGCTCTAGGGGGCAGAGCACAGCGTCCCAGGACGCCTGGGTTCCTACTCCCAGTTCTGGGGGGCAGGACGCCTGGGTTCCATTCCACTCCCTGCCCCCGGCTTTGCTTTCCCTGCTGGAGGAGGGCGCTAAGCATGACCTATAGCGGGGGGGCCGACTGACTCCACAGTGGGGGTGCTGGGTCCTGAATATCTCCCCCCCTCCCTCCCCCCGGCATTCACCCAGCACCTTCCCGGGCAGGCACAGAACCAAGCTGACGCGGGCGAGAGTCTGAGTCTTTAATAGCTGGTAAGGACACGGGCACCTGAAAACCACCCCCCAGCTGGGGGGGGCTCCCTCCTTCCCACCGTCCTGTGGGAGCAGGGAGCAGTGCGGCTCTGGGGCTGGGCGGGTCGGGCATCCCCGCCCCCCCCCCCGAATGGCAGGAGGAGGGGCCAGGCCGGGGCGCTCCGGGGCCGGGTCCTTCGGGGGGCGTCACCGGCTCTACACCACGTTGCCGCTCAGCAGGGGGCTGCTCTCGCCGGTGGGCGCGGGGCCGAAGGCCTGGCGCAGGAAGAGACGCAGGGCGGCGCGGTCGGGCAGCCAGGCCCGGGGCAGGGGGCTGCGGGCAGGGCCGGCGGGCAGGGGTCTGTACTTCACACGCCTGCCAAGGGGCAAAGGGGGGGGGGTCAAACCTGGCCAGCTGGAGCTCAGGACTGCCCCCCCCCCAAAAAAAACCCCACCACATGGGGGCTGGCTCCACAGAGGGCAGCCCACAAAGCGGGGTGCTGGGTTAGCCCTAATTCTGCCACTGATGCACTGTGCCTCAGTTTCCCCCTCCATAACCGGGAGCTCATAACCCTCCCTTTGTGCAGTGGGGAAGCTCTTCGGGGCAGGACAATGGGGCCGTGACCTTGGCCAGGGGACGCTGGGCAGTGCCCAGCCCCGGAGGGAGCCCTGATCTTAGCTGGGTATCTGGGTGCTGCTGGCCTGTAACGCCGGGCGGGGCTGGGCCGGGGGGGTGCCCCGGCTCTGGGAGCAGCGGGACCTGGCGTACGAAGCGGGCAGGGGCTGGTCTCACCTGTAGGTGTAGGACACGGCGCCAAGGGCCACGGCCACCAGCACGAGCCCCACGATGAGTGTGATGCTGGGCATGGCGGGAGCGGCACCTGCAGGGCACAGACACGGGCAGCGGTGAGGTGGGGGCGGCCAGGCTCAGCACCCAGCAGGATGGGGCCAGCCAGCCTCTCCGTTACCCCCGGGGCGTCTCGGAGCCGGCTGGGCCCCAAACTCCCCAGCGCCCGCGGGGGGGGGGGGCACAGCTCCCTGTGCAGCCGTGAGGGGGTCGCCCCGCCCCCCGCAAATCCAGGCCCTACCTGGGACGCTGACTTGGGTGCTGGCGACGGCCAGGCTGGCGGGGTTGGCCAGCGAGACGTTGAGGCAGTAGAGGCCGCTCTGGTTGAAGGCCTGGCGCAGCAGGAGCTGGCAGGCGGGCGCGGGCGGCACCGGGCTGCAGACGCGCTGCTGGGGCGTGAGGCACGTGGGGTCCAGGACGGTGGTGCAGACCTCGGCCGGCAGGCTGGGGGGAGGGGGCAGGTAAGCTGTGGCCATGGGGGAGGGGGGTGGCTGGGGGGGCGCCCGCAGGAGGGGGGCTGGGCCAGGTGCCCCTGGGAGCCGGGCTCCAGCAGGTGGGGGGGACGATGCTGGGGGTGGCTTGGCCTGGGGGGGATCTCCCTCAGCCCGGCTTCGAGGTGCTGCTGCAGGGTGGGGCCGGGCTCCAGGCCCCAGGGCGAGGGGGGGTTGGTGCATGAAGCCGCCCTGCCCGTCCCGAATCCCCCCCCCCCCCCCGCCCCCCCCCCCCCCCCNGCCCGTCCCGAATCCCCCCCCCCCCGGTGCCCCCTACCTCCCCTGGCAGGTGACTGTGAGCTCCACGGCGTTCTCGCCCGCCCCCAGGGCCAGCGGCACCACCTGGACGATCTCCACGCTCTCGATCCCCTCTGCAACGGGCGGGCGTTAGGGGGGGGGCACGGCCAGGCCCTGCCCCGATACCCAGCCACGGCCACCCCGGGAACCCGCCGCTCCCCTGGGAACAGCCTGCCCCCTCCAGCCCCCCCATGGAAAGTGCCCCGCAGAGGGGCCGGGGGCTGCCCCAGTGCCCATGGCTCTGGTCCAGATCTAGGGGGTGGCTTGGGAACGTCGGGGGGGGCCTGCACTGTGCCCCATTCCCAAGCACAGGGGGGGGCAGGGCAGCCCCCCATTCAGGGTGACTCTCGGCCCAGGCCCTAGTGCAGACTAACCCCCAGGGACCAGGGAGCCCCCGGCTTTCACCAGTGCCCCCTGCCCCGAGCCCAGCCAGGCTGGGACGGCCCCTCTCACGCCCGGCGCTTTGTGGCCCCCCATTGCTCGGGGCAGGGGCTCGCTGGGACCCTGGGCTGGGGGAGGCGCCGCGCCCCGACTCACGGACGATCTCCAGCTCCGCCGAGAAGGTGCCGTATCGGTACAGGAGGCAGCCGGCGGGCGCCTGCCGCTTGGCCAGCACAAGAGCCTCGGGGGCGGCAGGATCCGCGGTGCCAACGGCCACGTCTGCTGAGAGACGAGAGACAGAGAAAGGAGAATCCCCCGGCCAGGCCCTGGCCACCCGGCGAGCCCCCTGGGTCACAGCCACCCGCCCGCGGGACGCCCGACGTCACAGCCCCTGGGCCTGGCACCATGCTGCCCCCCGGCGCAGCCGCGACCCGCTGCCCTCCACCCCCTGGGCACCCGCAGCGCTTGGAACCAGGGCCCCGTCCCCGGCTGAGCCAAGCCGCCCCGGGCCGGACGCGGAGCAGCCTCAATCCCCAGGCAGCCCGGGCAAGGACCCTGCCCCCACAGGCTGAGATCAGGCCCAAGCTGGACCCCTGAAATCATCGGGGAAGGGGGGGGGTCTTTTGGGTCAGCCCCGTGGGACCCCCCCCCCCGCGAGGCGAGCACCCACCTGCTGCTCCCAAGCTAGTGTTGGCCACGGTTCCGGCCACATTGCCCAGCGGGGTGGGCACGGCGGACGCTGGCGGCGAGGTGCCCGGCGGGTCGGCCGCGGGGGACGCTGGCGGCGAGGTGCCCGGCGGGTCGGCCGCGGGGGACGCTGGAGGCGAGGTGCCCGGCGAGTCGGCCGCGGGGGACGCTGGCGGTGAGGTGCCCGGCGGGTCGGCTGCGGGGGACGCTGGCGGCGAGGTGCCCGGCGGGTCGGCTGCGGGGGACGCTGGCGGCGAGGTGCCCAGCGGGGTGGGCACAGAGGACGCGGACGCTGGCGGCGAGGTGCCCGGCGGGAGCGGCGGATCCACAGAAGCCACGGCCAGGTCTGAGCCGGCGGCGATGACGGTGCCCACGGACCCGGGTGCCACGGCGGGCACGGTGCCGGTTTCCAAGGCGGGGGTGGGAGCTGCGGGACTGGCGGCAGCCGGGGTCACAGCACCGGGGAGGGTGGTGCCCGTGCCGGGCTCGGCGGGACTGGCAGGGACGGAGGCCGGGCCTGCCGTGGGTGTCGCTGGCTCGGGCGTGGTGGTGGGCACTGCGGGCACAGAGAGCAAGAGCTGCAGCCGGTTCCAGGCTGGCACCCGCAGCCCAGCCCCAGGGACACGTCCGCCACTTACCCCCGCTGGGCGCCAGGCTGGCCGGAGCCGAGGCGGAGGTGGGCTGCGCCAGGGGGGCCGTGGTGGGGTCCACGACTGGCACTGGCGAGGTGCTGCCGCAGGCCACGGGGATGGCAGCCTGGAGCACCACGCGGGGCCAGACGGGGCCGGCCACCAGGTAGGTGTGGGTGACGGTGCTGGCGCGGGAGATGAGGGTCCCGCTCTGGTCCCCGAAGTCCCAGGAGTAGGAGACGTCGGCGGCCTGCAGGTAGTGGCTGGGGTCGTGCAGCCGGACGCTGAAGGCCACGGCCCGGTTCTGCACGAAGCGCCGGTCGCCCCCGTCCACGTCTAGCACCTGGGCGATGTCCACGGCGAAGGGCACCTGGTCTGGGGGTCGGGGGACAGGGAGACTCCAGACCTTTGTGGTAGGGGTCCTGCCCCCGCGGACCTGGGCCCCCTGGAGCCCCACAGACCCCGGGGTGTCCTGCCCCCACAGACCCAGGGCCCCACAGACCCTGGGGTCCCCCCTGCCCCCACAGGCC
This sequence comes from Platysternon megacephalum, assembly GCA_003942145.1. Taxonomy (NCBI): domain Eukaryota; kingdom Metazoa; phylum Chordata; order Testudines; family Platysternidae; genus Platysternon; species Platysternon megacephalum. Next base: position 2,073,867 of record QXTE01000170.1, read on the forward strand.
CAGGGCCCCCCTGCCCCCACAGACCCTGGGGTCCCCCCTGCCCCCACAGGCCCAGGGCCCCACAGACCCTGGGGTCCCCCCTGCCTCCGCGGACCCTGGGCCCCCCTGCCCCCTAGAGCCCCACAGACCCCGGGGTGTCCTGCCCCCACAGGCCCAGGGCCCCACAGACCCCGGGGTGTCCTGCCCCCACAGGCCCAGGGCCCCACAGACCCCGGGGTGTCCTGCCCCCACAGACCCAGGGCCCCACAGACCCTGGGGTCCCCCCTGCCCCCACAGACCCTGGGGTCCCCCCTGCCCCCACAGGCCCAGGGCCCCACAGACCCTGGGGTCCCCCCTGCCCCCACAGGCCCAGGGCCCCACAGACCCTGGGGTCCCCCCTGCCCCCACAGGCCCATGGCTCCGCCACCCTGCCCTGGGACCTGCTCCATGCCCCAACCACCCTCCCCCCGACCGGCCCGGGCCTCACCCGTGATGCTGAACTGGGACGTGGCGCGGCCCATGGGGATGAACTTGTGGGGCCCGCGGTAGTGGTAGACCTGCACGTCCATGGCGTAGGAGCCCAGGGGCACGCCGGCCGTCTCCACCGTCAGCAGCGAGGAGGGGCCGTCTACCACCTGCCAGTACTGCCCTGTGGGGGGGAAGGTCAAGGTGCAGCCCAGGGGGGCAGAGCTCGGGGGCACGTGCACCCAGACTCCAGTTCTGACTGGAGAGGGTCCTGCAGCATGGCCGGGGGGGCTAGTGGTTAGAGCAGGGGGGCTGGGAGCCAGGACTCCTGGGTTCTCTCCCAGCTCCGGGAGGAGAGGGAGGTGTCTGGGTTACAGCGGGGGCTGGGGGCGGGGGGGTTACCAGGAGCCCAGGACTCCTGGGTTGTATTCCCAGCTCTGCCAGGGAGTGCGACTGGGTCTCGTCTGTGCCTCAGTTTCCCCATCTGGCCTAATGATAGGAAACGCTGGGAGAAGTAATGGGATAATGTTTGTTCGGGGCTTTGAAGAGTAGAAGACGGGAGGGTTATTGTGGGGCACTGGAGGCCAGCCTCAGGCTAGCGTTCCCCATGGGGCGCCGGGGGCCAGCGCTGTCCGTGGGGCGGAGCCTTCTGCCATGGCCCTGCCTTCTGTGGGGCTCCCTGTGCCAGGCGCTCTGAGGGGCCTGCAGGGTGGACGGGGGGCAGGGAGCCGCCGGGTGTGGGCGGGGCCGGGCGGCGGCTGTGGGCGGGGCCGGGCGGGGGGCGTGGGCGGGGCATGGGCGGGGGCAGGGAGCCGCCTCTCACCCCAGGTCCGCCAGACGTAGACGAACTTGCTGCGCTTGCCCCGGGCGCTGGGGGGGAGGGGCTGCCCGTCGGGGTAGACGCCACCAGGGCCCTCGCCCAGCTCCTCTGGGAACACAGCGTCGCCCTGTCTCACCCGGGTACCTGCAGGAGGGAAGGGGGCCGTTAGTTCTAGCCAGACTCGGGGAGGGGATCCCGGACTCCTGGGTTCTAGCCAGGCTCGGGGAGGGGATCCCGGACTCCTGGGTTCTCTCCCAGCTCGGGGAGGGGATCCCGGACTCCTGGGTTCTATCCTGGCTCGGGGAGGGGATCCCGGACTCCTGGGTTCTATCCTGGCTCGGGGAGGGGGTCCCGGACTCCTGGGTTCTATCCTGGCTCAGGGAGGGGGCGTCTCTGCTTCGCACACACACCCCTATGCAGTTCTTAAGTCTCTAGGTGGTGGGATAAGGGTGTATGGTTGTTGCAGAGGTGGGGGCCAGTGCACATAAATGTCTGACACTTTGTCGCCTGGCAACTGATGGCCTGGGCCCCTCCTCTGCAAAGGTGCCAACTGAAGGTGTTGGAGACAAAGAGGTCAGGTGACCTCCTAGCCCGGGAAAGGGACAAAGCCCAGAGGAGGAGGGGCTGGAGGGGGGTTTCAGTTTGGAGCTGGCTGGGGAAACGGAGGGGTGCCCAGACGGGGCTCTGGCCCCCCTGGGGCCCCAAGATGGACCTAACTGAGGGGGTCCTGTTGTCTGTACCCGCAAGACCTGTTTTAGACCGTGTTCCTGTCATCTAATAAACCTCTGTTTTACTGGCTGGCTGAGAGTCACGTCTGACTGCGAAGTGGGGGTGCAGGACCCTCTGGCCCCCCCAGGACCCCGCCTGGGCGGACTCGCTGTGGGAAGCGCACGGAGGGGCATATGCTGAATGCTCCAAGGAGAGACCCAGGAGGTGAAGCCGTGTGAGCTTCTTGCCCTGCAGACAGTCTGCTCCGAGGGAGAGGAGGCTCCCCAAAGTCCTGACTGGCTTTGTGGGGAGCAGTTCCAGAGCATCGCCCGGGGACTCCGTGACACAGGGAGGGGATCCCGGACTCCTGGGTTCTCTCCTGGCTCGGGGAGGGGATCCCGGACTCCTGGGTTCTATCCTGGCTCGGGGAGTGGGGTCTAGTGGTTAGAAAAGGGGGGGCCTGGGAGCCAGGACTCCTGGGTTCTGTTCCCAGCCCTGTCTGAGGAGGGGATTGCCCAAGGGGCAGCCAGAGCTACCCCGCCCCCACCCCGCCAGGCCTTGGAGCAGGCTGGGACGGGGGCAGATCCTGAGTGGAGCTGGGGGGGGGGGGAGGCACGGGGGGCAGCTGCCATTGGGCGGATCCGGTGGGGCTGGGGGGGGGGAGAAACATCTGGACCCCAGCCTGGGAGCCCCTTAGCTCTGGCCCACACTGCCACGAGCAGCACTTCTGCCCCCCAGCACCAGGGGCGCCATGGGGCAGGCTGGGCCGCCTGCCCCGAATACAGCCTGGAGCTGCCACTCAGCCTCGGGGCCAATGTCAGATGGGTCAACCGCAGGAGCAGGGAAATCGGGGGTGTCAGCACATCCTGGCACCGGCTGCACCCGGGGGTGGGGGTCCAGCCCCCCAAGGGTCCTTTCAAATCCAGGGGACAAATGCCGGCAGCTTTCAAGGGAACTCCCTATAGAAATACCAGATTTCCCCCCCACCCTATAGAAATCCTAGATCCACTGCNAGGGGATCCCGGACTCCTGGGTTCTCTCCTGGCTCGGGGAGGGGATCCCGGACTCCTGGGTTCTATCCTGGCTCGGGGAGTGGGGTCTAGTGGTTAGAAAAGGGGGGGCCTGGGAGCCAGGACTCCTGGGTTCTGTTCCCAGCCCTGTCTGAGGAGGGGATTGCCCAAGGGGCAGCCAGAGCTACCCCGCCCCCACCCCGCCAGGCCTTGGAGCAGGCTGGGACGGGGGCAGATCCTGAGTGGAGCTGGGGGGGGGGGGAGGCACGGGGGGCAGCTGCCATTGGGCGGATCCGGTGGGGCTGGGGGGGGGGAGAAACATCTGGACCCCAGCCTGGGAGCCCCTTAGCTCTGGCCCACACTGCCACGAGCAGCACTTCTGCCCCCCAGCACCAGGGGCGCCATGGGGCAGGCTGGGCCGCCTGCCCCGAATACAGCCTGGAGCTGCCACTCAGCCTCGGGGCCAATGTCAGATGGGTCAACCGCAGGAGCAGGGAAATCGGGGGTGTCAGCACATCCTGGCACCGGCTGCACCCGGGGGTGGGGGTCCAGCCCCCCAAGGGTCCTTTCAAATCCAGGGGACAAATGCCGGCAGCTTTCAAGGGAACTCCCTATAGAAATACCAGATTTCCCCCCCACCCTATAGAAATCCTAGATCCACTGCCACCCCCATATCGAAATATTGTGCATACAGCTCCCCCCTGGAAATACTAGCCCCCCCCCCAGCAATACTCTCCGCCCCACGTCCTGCTGAAATACTCCATAGTCCCCTGCCCCCCCTCAGAGATACTGGGGGGGGGTTAGACGGGCCCATTGCTCCGGGCGCTCTGCTGGGAGGGGCGCGTCGCAGGGGGGGGGGGGGGGGCTCACCGTTCACGGTGCAGTTCTGGCTCCACACGACCCGGCCGTCGGGAAGCACCGTCTGGTTGCCGGGAAAGCGCAGGGCGATGGCGAAGGTGGCCCTGGCGCCCGTCATGGTGGGGGCGTCGTTGCTGATGTCAAAGGTCACGGTGCCGCCTGGGAGGGAGAGGGGCAGGCAGTCAGCTGGTGGGGCGCAGATTGGGGGAGGGGTGCAACCCCCCCACGGTGTTTCCAGCTTGTCACAGGGTGAATCCTTCATCCCTAAACCTGCAGCTCTGCCGGTGCCCCTCACTCCCGACCCGCAGCCCCCTGCTAGCCCAGCCCTGCCCCCCCCCCCAGCGCTGCCGGTGCCCCTCGCTCCCGCCCCGCCGCCCCCCGCCGGGCCAGCCCCGCCCCCCCCCGCCCGCCCCGCCCCCGCCCCCCACCCCCCACCCCCCGCCCCCCCCCGGCCCCACCCCCCCCCCCCCCCCCCAACCCCCCGACCCCCCCCCCCCACCCGCAGCCCCTGCTAGCCCAGCCCTGCCGGTGCCCCTCACTCCCGACCCGCAGCCCCCAGTGGCAGCGTTGGGCTCAGAGGGGCCAGCCCCTACCTCTCCAGCAGTTCTGATGCCGGGGGTCGCCCTCCTGCCAGCGTGGGTACAACTGGGAGTTCCAGGACCCCTCGGCCGAGGGCTGTCGGTTCCGTCGATCGCTCCCCTGGCCTCTGCTGCCGGCCCCTGGAGAGAGACGGGATCCGAGATCCAGAGCTGGGATCGGGGGGGGGGGGGGGGCCCCGCCCCCGCCCCNCCTGTCCCTGAGCCCAGCTGGCAGGATTAAACCCTGGCCTCGAGCCCCCCGCCAGGGCGTGCGAAGACCCGTCCCTGCCCGGGGCAGATCAGGCTAGAACAGAGCTCGAGTGTTCCCCAGAGGCTGGAGTGGAGAGCTTGGGGAGGGGGCAGGTTAGTCAGGACTCCTGGGTTCTGTGCTGAGTTCTGGGAGGGGTCTCATGGGTTAGACCAGGGAGGGGCGGGGAGGGGAGGGGGCAGGGTAGTCAGGACTCCTGGGTTCTGTGCTGAGCTGTGGGAGGGGAGAGGGGTCTCTTGGGTTAGGGGGGGGAGGGGAGGGGGCAGGTTAGTCAGGACTCGTGGGTTCTGTGCTGAGCTCTGGGAGGGGAGAGGGGGCTCGTGGGTTAGAGCGGGGAGGGGAGGGGGCAGGTTAGTCAGGACTCCTGTGTTCTGTGCTGAGCTCTGGGAGGGGAGAGGGGGCTCGTGGGTTAGAGCGGGGAGGGGAGGGGGCAGGTTAGTCAGGACTCCTGGGTTCTGTGCTGAGTTCTGGGAGGGGTCTCATGGGTTAGACCAGGGAGGGGAGGGGAGGGGAGGGGGCAGGTTAGTCAGGACTCCTGGGTTCTGTGCTGAGCTCTGGGAGGGGAGAGGGGCCTCGGGGGTTAGAGCGGGGCGGGTGGGGGGCAGGTTAGTCAGGACTCCTGGGGTCTGTGCTGAGCTCTGGGAGGGGAGTGGGGTCTCGTGGGTTAGAGCGGGGAGGGGAGGGGAGGGGGCAGGTTAGTCAGGACTCCTGGGTTCTGTCCCCAGCTCTTGTGTGGAATAGGAACGAGGTGCTTTGCGATCCATGGTGGGAAGGCTGCAGGGGGGCAGGGCGGATAACTCCCCATGAGGAGGACGGTGGGGGATTCGCTGCCCCAAAGCACTGGGTGTGCAGGGCCCATGGCCCCCGGCCCCCTGGGCACCACCTGTCTCCTGGCAGCGCGGGAAGGCGATTCTAGCCGAGGCACCTCCAGGCCCAGCAGACAGGCTCAGCCCCACGGGCCCCTCCAGGCCCCGCTCCATGGGGCTCCATCGCTGCATCAGCTGGGGGGTGGCTGCGCCCAGCCCGGCCAGGGCCCTCCCACAGCCCGGAGCCCCGGCTGGCTGCGCGGGGAGCATGTGACGGATCTTGGGGCTCCAGGCAAAACCCATCACGTGGGCCTCTAAATCCTCCGCCGAGCCCTTGCATGTGACTCTCAGCTGAGTCCCTGGTGCAGGACGCTCCAGCCAGCGCGGGGTTAATGCCCCCCCCCCTTGCACCACCACTCAGCGGGGAGGGGGGAGTCCCAATCACCCCTGGCTCCGGCAGCCTCCCTGGGTGGGACGGGGAGGGGGGGTGGAGAGCTCGCTGGGGCAGGAGTGTGGCCCTTCTGTATCACACCTGGATAGTGTGACCCACTGGGGGTGAAGGGAGGGGGTCTAGTGGTTGGAGCAGGGGTGGGGCTAGGAGTCAGGACTCCTGGGTTCTCTGCCTGGCTCTGTGAGAGGAGTGGGGGAAAGTGGGTTAAAACAGGGGGCCTGGACTCAAGGGGACTAGTCTCAGTCTGGGGTGACTCATTGTATGACTTGCATCATGTCCCTGTCTCCCTGCGTGCCTCAGTTTCCCCAGCTGTAAGCTGCGGGGAATGCCAGTGACCCCGTTGTGGGGCTCGGCGCCTGGCAGTGAAGCGCTTTGGGATGCTTGGGCGGGGAGGGGAGACTTCCCAGGGAAATGGTCTGACTTTCAACGCCCCCCCCCCTCCACTGGGAAGTGAGGCTTTCGGGGGGCCGGCTCCCCGCTGCAGACAGGCCCTAGGGGAGACCAGCAAGGGCTAAGGGCGGAGAATCAACTGCACCCCGAACCTGCCCCCTTAGGGGATCCCCCCTGCAAGCCCCTTGGCCAGGTGTCCAGACCCCGATGGCCTAACAGAGGCCTCCCCCTGCTATGGGTGCAGTGTTAGTTCTCAGCACAGGGCGGGGGGTCTGGGAGGAGGCAGCAGGGTCAGCTGGGGGGGATTGCAGGGGGGCAAACAGCAGGGGGGCAGATGCCTGGCTGCAGGGGTCAGTAGGTAGGTGGGGGGAAGGGTCCTTGCAGCAGTAGGTTGGGGCTGGGGGAGAGGGGACATCCCTGCGCCTGGCACAGCGCAAGGCGCTGTACGGATATTACCCAGAAGCCGCTGCCCCGTCTCCTCCTCGTCCGCCCCGGGGGAGCAGAGACCAGGCCCCCAGGCTCCCTCCTCGCTATGGGGACGGGTGTGAGCGCAGTGGGTTCCCCCACTGGGTCCCCCTCCCCGATTCAGCCCCCCGGATGCATGGAGCTGGGTCGGCCCCGCTCCAGTCCTTGCCAGACGCCGGGCCCCGCGCGGGGGATTAGCAGGGGCTCTGAGCCAGCTCCCCACGCGGTTCGGCTTTACCGCCGGCTCCCCCGGCCCCCGTTAATCCGGCAAGAGGCTTCCCAGTGGAGTGGGGCCGCATCCCTGCTCCAGCCATGCTGGGACGAGGAGGGTTAAACCCACCGGGGCACCCGGCAGCACCAGCTTGGAACCGGGCCGGGGGGAGCCCAGCCCGTCTCCCTCCGCAGCCGCTCGGGGGCAGCCGACGGACGGTGCCAGGCTGGCGCTGCCCTGGGCCGCTCCCTGCCCTGCTCCCCAGGCCGGCCTGGCACAGACAAGCTTTGAGGCGGGGGGGGCTCGGGACGTAGGCAGACCAGGCAGTGGGGTGGGCTATCGTCTGGGTTGTGGGTGAGGGGCAAGGGGGCCCCCTAAATATTCCTGTTTGGGGTCCCCAGGGGGCTAGCACCGTCTCTGCTCTCACCCCAGCCCGGCCGTGGGAGTCTGTCTGTCTCCTCTGCAGGGGGAAAAGCCCTCTGGACACCTAAAGGGGGCACATTAGATCTGGAATTGCTACTGGGGGGGGGGGGGGGGGGGGCTATAGGGGATATTCCTGTTCTTCCCCCCCCCACACACACATGCTCCTTGGCAACTTTCTAGTCGTTTGGCTGCCCCCCCCCCTCCCCCGAACAGGACTTTAAGGTCCCTTCACATTTTACCATCACTGCATCCAAAAGCACCTCCCCCCACCCCCCCTGCCCCAGACCCCCTGCAGGGATGGAGCTGGGGGTCTGGGTCAGTTAATGAAGCTACATGAACCCAACGGGGCTCTTCGCTGCCCCGGTTGCATACCAGACTCCCCCATTCAGCTGGGCCCATCCTCCCCACATAGCAATCTGGGAAGGGGAGAGGGGGGGTCACTACGTTTGGGAAACCCAGTGTGACCCCCTGATCTAGGCCATGGCAGGTAAATGCCCCCATTGGCCCCCAAGGGTAAGCTCCTACAGAGACTCGGGGGGGTTATCGGTACCAGCCCCAGCGTTCTGGAGTCAGGAACGAGGCGGGACAGGGATCGATCCTGCATTGGCCGGGGGTGGCTCAGCTGGGACCCTATAGATCCTGCCTGGCCCCGCTCCAGGCCCTTTGCTAACCCCGAGGACCGGGACCCTACTCACTGCGTTGAGCGGCAGCCGCAGCCAGAAGGGCCCAGGCAGCCACCAAGTACCAGCTCGTCCACATCTCCCAGCCCGTCCTTCGCACCCGCCCCGCGCGCTCCTGGAGCCCCTCGACCGCCGAGAGCCGAAGCGGCCCAGCCGCCCTCTATAAGAAGGCACCCTAATTTGCATAGCCCCGCCCCCTTTCCGGGCACAACCTCAGGAAAATCTCATCCCCCCCCAGCAGTGGGGCGTGTGGGTGAGAACCAGTCACAAGTTTGTGTTTCTAGCACAATGGGGCCTCACTAGTTTTGCCTCCCAGACAAAACCTGGAATTTTGCGGGGAGCAGGACAGACACGGGTTTCCGCTCTGAGAAGAAAGCGTCTCTAATGATCACAGAACGACAGGAGGGATGAGTAACTCGTGATGCAACTTCACTACAGGGTCTTGGGGTGACATGACAAGTCACCCCAACGCTGAGCAAGGCAGACTCCACTTCGCCCGTGGCATCCAGCTGCTTCTATTCCCCCTCTTCCCGATACAGGAGCGAGGAGACGGGCAGCACCTTGAAAACTGATCAACGGAAACGTCAAACACACACACACCGAATTAGCAGGTGGAACTCACTGCTACAGGATACTGAAGCCAAGCACTTGCCTTCCAGCGGCAGGTCCTAGAACACTAGGGACTTCGACCTGGCCGACATACAGAGCTTCACCTGTTTAATTTAAGGTGTGATTTAAAGCCCGTCTAATAAAACCGGTGCAACTTTATCTGTGGACACTCTTCAAAAATGGCTTTAAACCCAGCTCGTAGTGGTTTAGTGTGTGTCCGTGCTTGTAGATGCTAAACCGATCGACCCACTTGTACATCGCTAGACGAGGGTGCATACGGGGCAGGGGGGTCACTAAATCCCGTCTCAAACCAATCGACGTTAAACCAGCGCGACCTCTGCGTGCAGAGTGCTCAGTGAGCTTGTGAACGTAAAGGAGAGTCACGTCTGATCACCCCGGTCCGTGGGGTGAGCTCTAGGCAAAGGGAGGGAAACCAAAACTGCCAGTTAGCAGAACAAGGGCAGGTAATTTGAGGGACCCCAATTGACTAATTCGGTTCAGAACTGACCCCGAATAGAACTATTGCTGTGACTTGTTACACTGCAGCTCCAGTGTCACTTTGCAATAAACCCTGTTTGCACCCAACCATCACAGCCTGGGGAGAGCCGGAAACTGGCCAATCTGAAACTGACTGGCCTGTTTTCCTCCCATACAGAGCACCAGCATCAGCAGCAGGGAGTGGCTAATGGCCCCAAAGGAGGAGTTTGGGACTAGGGAGTGGAATCAAGCTGCTGTGGGATTTTCGGTGGGTCCCTGAAGTGAGGCCCAGGAGAAAGCTGCATCTGGGGGCTGGGCAGCAGTGCTGTAGCCCAGGTGTCATAGAATCATAGACTCATAGAATATCAGGGTTGGAAGGGACCTCAGGAGGTATCTAGTCCAACCCCCTGCTCAAAGCAGGACCAATCCCCAACTAAATCATCCCAGCCAGGGCTTTGTCAAGCCTGATCTTAAAAACCTCTTAGGAAGGTTGTCTGTACAGGAAGCTGTGGTCTGCTCCGACCTCCATTCAAGGGAACAGGAACTTTGTACCTGTTGTAAGCAAACAAGTCACACTAAGGAAATACGTGATGGCATCACCCATGTCTGCTCCGGACATGAAACTGACCTGGAAGGCCCCAAAATCCACTACTGCTCAGCAAAAGGGGCATCAGTACAAATGTCAAATCCTGTTCTGAACCCTGGTAAGCTCTCGGCCTTGGCAAGACCTTGTAGCAGTGAGTTCCGCACGTTAATTGTGTGCTGTGCAAAAGGTATTAGTAACACAGGGGAGGGAATTTGTTTTTGAAATGTATCATTTTTAACCCGTCTGAGTCCCTTTAATAAAAGGAACAGATTGGGAGGGATAATTCACAGCAATTATTGAGTCTGACCAGATCATCAGAAGTTCTTAGAAGCTGAACTCCCATTGATTTGAATGGGAGTTACGTGCCTAAATACCTTGGCAGATCTGAGCCTATGTGTTCAGGATATTATCCTGCTAAGAAAACAATTACTGTGTAACTCCTCCTCCAAACACCAGACATATCAGCAAAATCCCGTTTAATAAACCCATGGCCCAAGATTTCTCTGTGACAGACTGTGTTCCTATGTTCACCACTTTTACAAGACTGTGATAAATTTTGTACAAAGTATGCCTTGTGAGGTAGCATTTGAAAACTCATAATTCGCTGATCATTATTGCCCTGGTAAAATTGGTGTGGCAACATTGTATGTGAAGTTATAAGCTTCTAGTGTATGATTTTACTAAAGCATATTTCAAATCTGGGGAAGCAGCCCAAACAAGTTCCTCAGAGACAAAAAGACAAACAGATGCCTCAGCCAGGTGTCAACAAAATCAACTGGACTATCACCTGATTAAGCAGCCGTTCTTTGGCAGGACGAAGGATGTGAGCAAGGAATTTACATCTTGGCAAAAGACCAGACTTGCTGTCACCTGAACCCCAGTTGGAGATGATTCTCAAGGAGGAGGAAAAGATATAAAAATGAGGAACAGAGGCCCCAAATCACCTATCTCCCCTCATCTCTATTCATGGCTTCAACAACATTTGAAAGACAAAGGAAGCATCAGTGAACTAGGGAGGGGTCCTGTCCGGAGGAATCCAGCCAGACTACTGTGAGCATGTGGTGAGAGAAATCCATTTGCTTTAAGTTCACGTCGCTCGTTACATTAGGTATTAGTTTGTGTTTTACCTTTTATTTCTTTGTAACCAATTCTGACTTTTATGCCTCGTTCCTTGTAATCACTTAAAATCTCTCGTTCTGTAGTTAACAAATGTGTTTTATTGTTTATCCAAGTCAGTGTGTTTGGACTGAAGTGTTTGGGAAGCTCCATTTAAGATAACAGGGGGTGTGCGTAGCATTTTCTATTCATGTAATGATGGACTTTCTATGTGTTTGTGCTGCACGGAAGAAGAGAGCTGGACACTACCAGACGCACATTTCTGGGGACAAGTCTGGGACCGGCAGTTTGCTGGTGTCACTCTGTAATATAATCCAGCAGTAGCTGACTAGAAGCACTCATATATTCAGCTGGGAGTGATTCTGCATGCTAGAGGCTGTGTGAATGGACCAGGAGTGGTTGTTCTCACAGCGAAGCAGTGTAAAAGGCACTCCAGATTCGAAAGTTGAGGGGACACAGCTGTCCATCAGTCCAGATTGTACCATGGAGAATGTCACAGCCCCCTTCGCAGAACGACATAATGTTTAATATTTGGAAGAACTCAGGTCACATTTCATTAGCTCATTGGTCACTTATTTGTGTAGCAGAGATCTGGTTTGGCCAGATTCAAAGAGAATGGATTTTGTTTATTCTAAGCAGCAGCCGGCTTGTGGGTGGAGTATGGTCTAGTGGTTAGAGCACAGGCTTGTGCATCAGGACTCCTGGGTTCTATTCCCACCTCTGAGAGTGAGGTCTCATGGCTAGAGCAGATGGCCTGTCAGTCTAAGCCCAGTTTTACCACCGTGTGACAGGAGGCAAATCGCTTCTCTTCTGCGCCTCAGTCTTTCCACCTTAAAATGGGTCTATTTATGATGTGCCTTGCAGTAGTGCCCGGGGTGCAGTCATGGCTGGTTGCGCGAGGTGTGGTACATACCCACTGCAAAAAGACCAGCCTGTCCCTGGAGAGCGTACATCTACCTCTTAGGAAGCTTGTGAAGCTCAAGTCATTAATATTGGGAAAGTACTTTGAGATCTTCAGAGACGAGCCTCAGGGAAGCCCGAAGCAGAGGGAGTTTTTATCTGCACGAATTTAATGGTGAAAGTGAGGCGCACAGCGAGGAAGGGAACTGGCCCACGGCACCCAGAGTACCAGTCCTCTCCCATCTGCTACCGATTTGTGGCTCTAAAATGAGACGTTGCTGACAGTCGACGGTACAGATGAGCCTGTAGGAAGGGAGCAGGAGGATTACCAATGGCCATCTGTGGAGCCTTTGTCCCCCGGCGGTGGAAGACTGCCCCAAAGCACGTCTCCAGGAGATGTCAGACTCTGTATGTACCTGGGCTTTCAGACCAGACCAGCCGACGCGATCCGAGACACACGCAGAACGGCCGGAGCCCTGGGAGGAGACCCTGGGCCGGGCTCCGGGAAACGAGAGAGAGCGGAAAGGAAGGAGCCGATTCACACAATAAACCTGCACCACAACAGCAGCCCCCTGGGTCCCCGTTCACGAGCTGAGGCCTGATGGGCAGCGAGCAAAGCGCATGGCCGCACTGTCTCCCAGCCGCGCCGCGCGGGAGCTCGTCACCCGAAATGGCAACGCGCAGAACAAAACCAGTTCAGCAGGAACTCCGCGGCCTTCCGCTGCCAGCTCTTGTGTTTGCCGGATTAAAGAGCCCTGAGCAGGTCGGCTCAAGTCACCGGTTGGACCTTCTCATTGATCAGCTGCCCAGATACCTTGTGCTGCCCCTGCCCAGAACGGCCAGGGCTGGGCGCAGCTCGCAGCGCACGAATCCCCTGGGGCCGAGGGGGGCGCGTGTGGCCGGCTGCTTTAGGTGGCTAGGTCTGAAACCCCCCGTGCGGAGGAGGCCTTCGGCCCAGAGCCTCAAAGGAAGTTTGGAGCCTCAATACTGTGCAGGAGCTGGGCCCTGGTGGTTTCGTGTTTGGAACGGAAGCTGAAAGCTGGTTCTGAGCGAGGGGCGAGGGGCTGCCGAGGCGCCGTTCAAACAGGGTCCTGAGCGGGGGCAGTTGCCATCAATCGATCATAATCTTCCCCCTTCATATCCTGCCAGGCGGAGCCTAGCCAGGGCTGGGGGTTTCCGCAGGCGGGATGGGGGGAAGAGGGGAGCAGCTCCCTGGGGATAGGGGGAGCACCTGGAGTTAAACCATTGGGGAGGGGAGTCTCCTTGGGGGGGGGGGGGGGGCTGGCCTGCTCCAGCTCGGGGGGGGGCTCAAGGAATCCTGGGGGGGGCTGGGCTGGGGAAATCCCCCCAATAATAAACACAGCTGGGGGCAGCCATTGGACTGGTGTGGGGTCACCTGGGGCTCCCCCCACTGACACCCAGCCGGGGGGGGGGTCACCTGGGGCTCAGGATTTAAGCGCAGCTCTGGGTCTGACCCACCCGGAACCCTACGGGGGGGGGGGGGGGGGGGGGGGNCCTTTAAGGAGACTCCCGCGTCGCTCCCAGCGTCCCCTCCAGGCGCCAGCCAATGGCGCGGCGGGGTGGGCGGGGCGAGTGGAACGCGGGAAGCGGCCGGGCGGGGGGCGGCGCTACATTGTTGCCAGTTGGGTGGGTTTGTAACCGCCGGGGGCCGCGGAACGTTCTGTCCGGGCCGCCGCCGCCGCCCAGGGGCCGCGATCCCGGGCCCGATCCCTGGAGCCCTCCCCGGGGCGGGCCGGCTCCGGGACCCGCCCCTCCCCGGCCCCGGCCCCATGGAGAACTTCCAGAAGGTGGAGAAGATCGGCGAGGGCACCTACGGGGTTGTCTACAAGGCCAGGAACAAAGTCACCGGCGAGGTGGTGGCCCTGAAGAAAATCCGCCTGGATACGTGAGTCCCCCCCCGGGGAGTCCCAGGGAACCCCCGCCCCCCCCCCCGGGGAGTCCCAGGGAACCCCCGCCCCCCCCCCCCGGGGAGTCCCAGGGAACCCCCCCCCCCCCCCCCGGGGAGTCCCAGGGCCCCCCCGCCCCCCCCCCGGGGAGTCCCAGGGAACACACCCCCCCGGAGTCCCCCCCCGCTCCCCCCCCCGGGGAGTCCCAGGGAACCCCCCCGCCCGGGGAGTCCCCCCCCCGCTCCCCCCGGGGAGTCCCAGGGAACCCCCCCCCGGGGGAGTCCCAGGGAACCCCCCGCCCCCGGCCGTGGGGCCCCTCCCGTAGCCCGAGGTTGGGGGGTGTCTCTAGTGGGGCACAAGGAGCTGCAGGAACCCACCCACCTTGGGGCTGCAGGTCTGGCCGAGAAGGGGGCCGAGGCGGGGCTGGCATCCGGGGGGGGGGCCTTGGCGAGCTGCATCCGAGGTGGGCTGGGGCCATTGTGGGTCCCGGGTTCTCAAACTGGGGGTCATGAGGTTATTACATGGGGGGGGGGGGGTCGCGAGCTGTCAGCCTCCACCCCAACCCCGCTCTGCCTCCAGCATTTATAATGGTGTTAAATCTCCTTAAAAGTGTTTTGAATGTATAAGCGGGGGGGGGGGGGTCGCACTCAGAGGCTTCCTATATGAAAGGGGTCACCAGTAAAAGAGTTGGAGACCCACTGATCTGGTGGCCGGGGGTGGGCAGGGGGCCGCTAGAAGCCAGGACAAACCTTGGGTTCGGGGTGATGGGAGGGGGCACCTGGGTCATTCCCTGAGCTCCCGTTCTCGCTGGGGCCAATCAGCCCTTCGGATGCCTGGTGCAGGCAGGGGAAATGACACCCCTCAGCCTTTCCTGTAGCCCCATTTCTGGTGGGGGCGTCTTCTGCCCCATACGCTTCATTAACGCCCTGACAGAGGTCATCCTATGGAGCCGAGACCAGTCACTCACTCGCTCCTAGGCGCCTTGCCGGACTTCGCTGAAACAGCCATTCTTAAATTGCCCGGCTGCCATCAGAAGGTCCTCGAAGAAATTCTCTTCCCAGGTGCAGTGAATGACTATCCCAGCTGGCCTTGCCTCTCAGCCGCCCGCGTGGGTCATGGCACCCGTGCCGGCTTTGGGGGTCCCGTCTCAGTCACGGGGGCAGGTAAAGTCGGTACCACGTGGTGGATCTCGGGGCCAGTGGACCGGTGTCCGCACGTCGAGTAGGGGGCCGGAGGTTGAATTAAGGCTCCATCCAGCGTCTGTGCCCGGTTCTGGTGCCCGCAATCCGAGGGGGATGTTGATCCGTTGGAGAGGCTCAGAGAAGAGCCAGGAGAATGAGGAAACGATTTGAAGTGACCGACTCCGGGAGCTCAGTCTATTTAGCTGAGCAAAGAGCGGGGCAAGGGGTGACTTGAGGCCAGTGCTAATGGGCTCG
This sequence comes from Platysternon megacephalum, assembly GCA_003942145.1. Classification (NCBI taxonomy): domain Eukaryota; kingdom Metazoa; phylum Chordata; order Testudines; family Platysternidae; genus Platysternon; species Platysternon megacephalum. Next base: position 2,089,010 of record QXTE01000170.1, read on the forward strand.
TCAGGCTCGCAGACAAAGGCCTAACACGGGGGTCTCACGCCCGCGGCCCATCTGCGGCCTGCGAACCTCCCCAGTGTGGCCCACGGGGCTCCAGCAGTTTTGGGGCCGGGTCTCTCCCTTGGCCCCACCTGCCGGCCCCTGGTGTTCCCCGTCTGCGTGGCTGCCAGCCCCTCCCTGCGGCCCCGGGGCGGGGCAGGGCTGTCCCTCCGCGCGCTGCCCCCGCCCCGAGCGCTCCTGTGGCCAATGGGACGCTCCAGGGGCGGTGCCTGGGGGCAGCAGCGCGTGGAGGCACCCCACCTTGGAGCCCCAGGTAAGCACCGCACCCCCTACCCCGCTCACAGAGCCTCACCCACACCCCCCAGCCCCAAACTCCCTCCCCGAGCCTGCATCACCTCCCCAGCCCCCAAACTCCCTCACGGAGCCTGCACCCCCACCCCATCCCACACACCCCCTCCCAGCCCCCAAACTCCCTCTCAGAGCCTGCACCCCCACCCCATCCCACACACACCCTCCCACTCCCAAACTCCCTCACAGAGCCTGCACCCCCACCCCCTTCTCCTGCACCCCCACCCCTTCTCCTGCACCCCCACCCCCTTCTCCTGCACCCCCATCCCCTGCCCCAGCCCAGAGCCTGCACCCAGCCCCCAAACTCCCTCCCAGAGCCCAACCTCTCACCCCTTCTGCACCCAAACTCCCTCCCAGAGCCTGCACCCCCATCCCCTACCCCAGACCTCCTCTCCCACCCAAACTCCCTCCCAGAGCCTTAGGCAGGTGGGGGGTGGGTTCTGGGCAGCATGAGTGACATGGGCCCGCTGGGAGGATTTGGGGACTGGCACTGGTCGAGTTTGAGCCCCCTGGTCTAACAGGCCCAGTGGCAGGAAGTTGAAGTGAGACAATGTCTGCCTGGAGATAAGGCACAAATCTGTAAGGACGAGGGGAGGGTCACTAGCCGCTGGGCCAGTTTCCCGAGGGCTGTAGTGGATTCTCCATCACTGGCCATTTTTAAACCCAGGTTGGACGGTTTTCTCCAAGCTCTGCTCTAGCTCAGCTGGGAGGGGCCGGGCCTGCGTGACCCGGGCCAGGCCAGGCGACCTCAATGGCCCTATGGAGCCTGCGATTCCCAACCCCACTGGTCTGAATGGGCTGTGGAGAGCGTGTTCCCAGCCCCGGGTCGCTCCTGCTGGCCATGAGGTTCTGGTGGGGAAATGGCCCCGGCCTGGCCCTGGCCCTGTCCGCCTAGAGCTGCTCTGTGGTATTTTGCAGTTGGTGCCCGTGTCCAGCAGCTGATGCTCTGGGTCTTGGAGCCTAGGAAAGAGGCCGTTAGTTACCCCTGGGGCAGTGCGCAGGGCAGCGGCTCTGAATAGCCCCGGACCCCCTGAGCTGGTCCAGTCCTGCGGGGTAGATGCGTTCAGGGGCAGGAATCCTGCCGGGGCCCCGCACAGATGTGAACAATCCCTAGGGCGGGCGGGAGTTTTGTCCCCGTGTCCTAAGCTGCCCCCTCTCCTCGCTGTTGCTTCCACCCCGGAGGGGGCTGCATTTCCGTGTAAAGGGTTTTTGGCTTATTGCTGCTGCACCAGGCTGGGGCCTGTGTGCGCTGGGCCGGGGGGGGGCAGGGCTGGAGTTCTTAGGCCGCCTGGCGTAAGTGCTTTGGTGTCAGGGATGTCACTAGAGTGGGGCCCCAGACCTCCTGCGTGTCTCCAGGCTCCCCATGGCTTCCCTCCCCCCTGCAGAGAGACGGAGGGCGTCCCCAGCACGGCCATCCGGGAGATCTCCCTGCTGAAGGAGCTGAATCACTCCAACATCGTCAAGTAAGTGGGGGCGGGGGGGGCGAAGTGAGTTAACGAAGTCCCTGTAGGGTGGCACCACGCGGTCGCCGAGCTACTGGGATCCAGAGCCCCTCTTCCCCCGGGGCCGGTGGGGACCCAGAGCTGTGGCCCCCATGGTGGTTGGTCTGGGGCCCGGCTCCCCAGCGGGTCGTGTGCCCCACAAGCTCGTCACGCCGGGTGCTGCCCGCTGGCAGCCTCAGCAGAGGCCAGGACGGGCATGGGGCACGGCGAGTGAAGGCCGGCGCCCTCTCCGGGGCAGGAGCGGTGACGTCTCCTCGTTCCTCTCCCTGCGCCCACAGGCTGCTGGACGTGATCCACACGGAGAACAAGCTCTACCTGGTCTTCGAGTTCCTCAACCAGGACCTGAAGAAGTTCATGGACTCGTCCTCCATCAGCGGCATCCCTCTGCCCCTCATCAAGGTAACCGGCCCGGCTGGCGTGCTGCTCCGCCCCTTCCCCAGTGTCCTCTCCTCCCCCCGACCGAGCCGAGGCCCCCTCTGACCCCAGCCCTGTCTGCCCCCCGCTGCAGAGTTACCTGTTCCAGCTGCTGCAGGGCCTGGCCTTCTGCCACTCCCACCGGGTGCTGCACCGCGACCTCAAGCCCCAGAACCTGCTCATCAATGCCGAGGGGGCCATCAAGCTGGCGGACTTCGGGCTGGCGCGGGCGTTCGGCGTGCCGGTGCGAACCTACACCCATGAGGTGCGTCCGGGGGGGGCTCCCCCTTCCTCCAGCCGCCTGGCTCCTGCTGGGAGCTGGGATCCAGGGGCTAGGCAGTGAGATGGGGCCACCTCATCCCTGTCCTCCCTGCACCAGGACCCCTGGCTCCAGCCGATCCCGCCGCCTGCGGAGCGTATGTGACTTAACCTCCTCCTTGTAAGGGCTGAACCACGGACCCATCCTCCTGCGGACTCCTCCAAGGCGGTCATGCCACCACCAGCCCCTAGGGGGTGGGAGAGATCCGGCAGCATCCCCTGCCCCTACTCCAGGCTCCCAGACCCATGGCCTCAGACCACCCTGCCGCTCCGTTCCGGGGCCAGAGTCCTACTAGGGAGAGGAGCGTCTCACGGTTACCCCCACAAGGCTGGGAGCCCGGACTCCTGGGTTCCATTCTCAGCTCCCCCCCTCCCAAAATTCGCTGTCTCGCCTTGGGGGAGTTTCCCTTTCCGTGCCTCGGTTTCCCCCTCTGCCAAGTGGGGATTACGACGTTTCCCGGGGGCCTATGGTGTGTAAAGCCCTTTGGGGTCCCTGGAGCGGAAAGGGTGAGAGACGTCCCTGGCGTGATGAACAAGGATTTTCCCCCCTTCGCCAGGTGGTGACTCTCTGGTACCGGGCCCCTGAAATCCTGCTCGGCTGCAAGTATTACTCGACGGCCGTGGATATCTGGAGCCTGGGCTGCATCTTTGCCGAGATGGTACGTGCCCCCCGCCCCCTGGCACCTGCTTTTTCTCATCCCGCAGTCAGGGAGGGGCCCCGTGTGCCCCGTGCAATGGGGGGCGTGAAACAAGCGCAACCCCCGTGCTGGGGCCCTGATCCTGCCCCTGCTGAAAGTCGTGTGTGTCTGTGAGATGGGGGGTGGGGGGGGGGGCTTTCCCCTGCTCCTCTCTGTTCCCAGCTCGCCCTGTCCCATGCTGGGGGAAGGTATGAGTTACTTACTCCATCCTGCCTCTTGGGCCCAGCGGGGGGTGGGGGGGTGGGGCAGAGGAGTCTCCCCCCAGGCGTGAGAGGCAGCATTAAGCGTGCGATGGGGCAGATCCCAGCCTGGCCGGCTCTGACCCCACCCACGCTGCCAGAGCTGCTGATGGTGTCAGCTGGGCAGCCTCAGCCTCTCTTCCTCTGCCCGGGGGCAGCTCCGGGATGCGCTTGGTGACGTCCCCGGAGAGGGGTGCTGACCCGCCGAGCGGGAACCAGGAAATAAAAGGGCTCTGTTGCGTTCTCAGGGGGGGGGGGTGCCCTGCCTGGCATTTCCCCCGCCCCGGGGGAAGGGGTTGTGCCGGCAGCGGGGGGACGAAGAGGTGTGGCGTCTGCATCACGGGGTGGGCGAGAGGGGAGCAGACCACGGAGCGAGCTGTTTCCCCCGGGAGCCAGTTGTGCCTTAACCCTTCGTGCCCAGGTCACCCCCACCCCCGCCGGGTAGAGGCTTTGCTGCAGTGGGGGGGGCCAGTCACGAGGCTGTCGAGCGAGGGGACGATTCGTAGGGTTTAAGGCCAGAGGGGATCATGAAATGATCCTTCCCCCTGTGCTGAGCTGGTAACTGGTGTGTGGCCCTCAGATCCCTCCCTTGGGGAGAGAGGAGGGTGGGAAAGCCCCCCTCCTCGCTTTGAGCCATTGGGAGGTGGGGCTGTGCTGGGACCTCGCTTGACCCCTCTCCTGCTGTCCAGATCACCAGGCGAGCCCTGTTCCCCGGAGACTCGGAAATTGACCAGCTCTTCCGCATCTTCCGGACGCTGGGCACCCCGGACGAGGCCGTGTGGCCAGGGGTCACTTCCATGCCCGATTACAAGCCCAGCTTCCCCAAATGGGCCAGACAGGACTTCAGCAAGGTGGTGCCCCCCCTGGACGAGGAGGGGAGGAAGCTCTTGGCTGTGAGTAGCTGGGGGGGCTCCAGGATTGACCCGGTACCTTGGTTAGCTTGGGGGCAAGCGGGGGGAGAGGAACGAGGTTTCTTGGGAGAGTGCAGGGCTGGATCTGGGTGTAGCGGCTCCCATCCCAGAGCTGGAACGAGAACTAGGAGTCCTGCCTGCCAGACCCTCTGCCCTCCCGCTGCGAGAGGCGTTAGCCCTGGCGTCCGGACCAGAGTCCATCGCATTGTCTCTAAATTCCCCCCCGGAGATGTTCCAAGGGGTCGAGATTCCGTCTCATTCCCCGTCCTTAGCAGTGGTGTTGGAACAACTACCACGTTCCACCCCAGAGGCAGCTGCACTACAGCCTTGGGTGTGACCCACCTGGGTGCTTCATGATGAAAGTTGCCATGGGAACGGCAGGGTTCCCCGCCTGCCCCATCCCCTACCCACAATAACCACCCACCCCTCTCCTCCCCAGCAAATGCTGCACTACGACCCCAACAAGCGGATTTCGGCCAAGTCAGCGCTGAACCATCCCTTCTTCCGGGACGTCACCAAGGCCGTCCCTCACCTGCGCTTGTGAAGTGGCTTCGGGGAGGGGGCCGGCCCAGCCAGGACTCTGCTGCCCCCACGCTGGCTCTGTCTGGCCTATGCCTGTGTCTGGATCCGTCTCCTGGGGCTGGGCCTGCCCCGGGGGTCGTGTGACTCATCCTACCCCTGCGGACTTGCACTTAGCCTCTCGACCGTGGGGATGCTGGATGGGGGGGGGACCCCCCAGCCCAGCCCCCGTTGCCCTGGCTGGAGCTCCTAGTCTGTGGCTTTGACCCTCCCTGGAGGGCTTGGATTCCAGCACCAGCAATGGGATCTTGCTGGCTGCAGCTGGGAGTATCCCCCCCCCAGCTGCCCTGGTTGAGCCCCTTCTCCTTTCACCTCCCTCGGCATGCCCCCCTCTGAGACTCTTCAGCGGAGCCCCCCCCGAATTCCTGCTCCAACACAGGGTGAACCCCCCTGGAGCCCGTGCGCCTCCTCGATGGGTGGAAAGCAGGGAGGGTCTGGCTGGGGAACCATCCCCTCCTACCAACTAGATATGCTCAGCGGCCCCGGTGAACGCACACGCCCATCCGCTGCCTGCTCCCTGTCCGGCACCCTGGAGTCGGCTGCACCAGGGACTCGAACTGCAGCCGGCGCTCCTGGCGACTCCTGTTCCTGCTGCAAATTGGACCCTGCGGATTGGCTGCCTGAATCCCCAGCAGCTCTTTGGGTGAGGGGGGCCCACGCGTCCCCAACCGCGCAGGAAACGTGTGTTGTAAGGGCTGATCCTGCAGCGGGTTGGGCCTGCTCAGCTCCCCTCCTCCCCTGGCAGGATCTGACCCTAAGCAGGGACTCTGCTCACTTAGCATCCCCCCCACTTCATGTCCCATGGGCAGAAGCGTTTTGACCGACGGGGCCCAAGACCCTCGCACCTCCTACGCTGGCATCCTCCTCCCCACGGGAACATCTCACCAGGTGTGACCTGATGCACGTAGCTTCTGCAGGGAAGCAGGTTCCTCAGCCGCTCCGGGGAGAATCTGCACCCACAGGAGGGGGTTTGCTCTAAAGGCTTCACCCTGCGCCGGGTGGTGGAGCAGGAACCCAGCAGCTGAAACTGATCGTTGCAGCCGGCTCTTCTCATGGCCTCCCCGCAAGACGCCCCCCGATTCTCTGCTCCCTGAAGGGCTTTGAAAGCAAAGGTCTTTGTCCCCGAGAGGAGCCCCCAACCCAACGGTGCTGCAGTCTCCTCCGACAGATTCTCCACCCGCCGCATCATTGGCCGCTCATTCTGTGCCACTGCCTATGGCCAAGCTCGACAGATCCTCGGTGGGCATTGATCAGTGTGGTTCCCCTGATTTGTCAATGGTGCAATGGCAGCTTATGCCAGCTATGGATCTGACCCCAGAATCTGACGTACACCTCACTAGAGCTGGTGCCAGCCACCAGCCGGGCTGTTCCCCACACGCTCGGGAGGGCTGGCTCCCGGAGGGGTGGGACTCCTTGTCACTTCCTTTGGCTCCGATCTTTCCATGCCAGAGGCGCTTCAGCCCGTGGAAAGGCCTGGCTCCGGCACATGGGGCCAGATCCCCAGCTGGTGTGGACGGTGAAACTCCGCTGCCTTCAGCAGAGCGATGCCTATTTACACGAGCTGAGGCTCTGGCCTGTGAAACAGGCACATGCACCCAACCTGAGATTTTAATTCACCTCCTTTCCTGTGGGCTTCCCCAGCCACACTGAGGGCTGCGTTTCCCTGGAAGGTCCGATTTGGCCACCCAGCAACGAATCTGATTTTAAATCCACAAAGAACGGCCCAAACGTAGGGAAGCAGGGGCAGCTCAAGGGGCTGGGGGCTGCTACTGAGTCTGGGTTGGAGCAGTCTTCCACGTAGATTGTCCTGCAGGGTGGGGAAGGGTGTTCGAAAGTATCCCCCGTCACCTAGGCCTCGGTGGCGGCCAGATATTCAGCAGCTGCTTCCTTTAAGTGCAGTGCAGATGGGGTGTTTGAATGGACAGTAAGGCTCCGACGAGATCACTGAGGTAGCAGCTATTGCTAGGGGCAGCTGTCCAGCAGAGTAACGGGATCGGTTCCAGATGAGCTGATAATGTTTCCCTACAAACAGCCCCATTTGTAAAACCCTGGAACATCCCATGGTGTGGCTGGTGGGCTGCTGTCACCTGCCCCCCGCCAAACTCTTGGGGTCTGCTTAAAGAGGCGATGGGGGGGGAGGGGGAAATCCACATCTAAACCAAAATTGATCAGTTGACAATAGATGAATAGATTATTTAAAAACAGACTTAGTGTATTTTATAGTAAAGCATTTTATATTTAAGGGTTGTTTATAAAAGTATTTTAGAGGTACAAATTCATATTCCGGGAGAGGAATGCTCATTAAGGGAAGCTGTGGATTTAGCTCATAAGCCACATGGGCCTTTTCCAGGTGAGGGTTAAAAGTCAGAATGGTTCTGTTCCTATCGCAGCTATTTTGAGCTCTTGTATCTTGAGTTTCTTTAGAGCAGAAAGGTTGTGTCTCATTTCCTTCCACAGCGGACTAGCTTTTTTTCCTCAACTCAGTTGCCTAAAGAAAAATGTAGGGTTAGGACAGCAACGTAAAGTGCCTGATGGGAACCAGTTTGAGGAGGGAGGGGAAATTGAGTCTCCGAGCCGATGGCTACAGAAGGCGGAAGAGAATTCCCCCAAAACAATGCTCCTGCCAACTCATGATGAAAACAGAGGGAAGGAGAAATGGAGATGGGGGTTAATAGCTATAATGACACAATATTTGGGAGCATGAATATATTTTTTTGGACTGGAACAAATAGGGAAATATTTATAAGGCTGTGTTAGTTTTAAAGCAGAGCTCTGGATTTGTATAAAGTTTGTTAGACAAGCACCGTGGAGTTTTTGTAAGTAGATATTTTTAAAAAACAAACCCTCGAATATATTTGTCGTCCCTGATTTTTGTAATTCTTTGTAGGCTGTTGTTTCTTACCAAATGTTAAAAATATTATGGGATTGGTTTATAAATCATTAAAAATATTCTTAGTTTTAACTTGTCGTGAATGTGATTTTCTTCAAAGGGGATATTTTCCTCTGTAGCTATCTTCTATGAGGTGAGAGAGGAAGTCCTGTCCAGTGGATAGGTCACTTAGAAACAAGTTCTGTTCCCAGCTCTGCTACAGACCTTGGGCAAGTCACCCAGGCCCACATCCACAAAGGTATTTAAGTGGGCGTTAGGCTCCGATTTCAGTGGCAATTGGCCACTCCAATACCTGTCAGGCTCTGGGCTTAAGAGCGCCTAGTCATGGGCCAGGCCCCCATTGTGCAAGGTGCTGCAGACAGTCCCTGCTCCAAAGCGCTTACAATGCAAGATGAGAGCCAGCAGCTGACAGAGCATAAGCAGAATCGTACCAGTGATGTGCACGGCTGGACTAGGGTCCATTAAGTTTATCTGGGAAAGTGCAAGTTCTTCCCTGGGGCCTTGTCAATGGTTTAAAAAGCGGAGCGTGATTTTAGTGCTGAGGGCAATAGGCTAACGACTCTGCCTCACGTAGGTGGGCAGCTGTTGGACGAAGCTCCCAGTAGCTCTGGCAATGTTGCAACGGGGCAGCTGCCCTGCGACGCCAGCCCCGGGCTCCTGGCCCACCCCTACGGGTGACCCTCGGTCCCCACCCACGGCCCTCCCTCCTTTTGCAACCTTTCTGGCCTAGCAGCTGCCATTTTTTGCTGACGGGTGGTGAGCTCTTGGAGGCAGGGGCCAGCTTTTTGGTGCTGACGCAGCACCTGGCCCAATGGGGTGCTGGCCCTGCTGCAGGCCTGGTGATAGCAATAAGCAGGGGCCTGGCAAGACAGGCTCAGGCCCTTTCCTGGGTCACAGCAACGACCCGTTAGCCTGGTGTCTCTCCAGGGCCCGGTGCCCCACGTGGGCAACGGGCCCCCTCGGCCTGGCCTGCCGGGCTCCTGGTGCCTGGACCCCGACCTCCCTTGGCCCCGCCCTTCTCTGGGCTACACCTGTAGGCCCCTCCCTCCCTGGGTTACCTGCCTAGGCCCCTCCCTCCCTTATCTCTGCTATGCCCTTAGGCCCCGCCCCTATCCCTGGGCCCCACCCCTCAGGCCCCGCCCCCATCCCTGGGCTCCTGGTGGCTGGCTCCACCCCCTAGATGCCCCCCTCTGGGCCCCGCCCCCTGGTCTCTGAGCCCCGGAACCATCGTCTATTTTTAGCTCAATTAAGCTAATTGGGGAGAGGTTCATGCCAAGGTCAAAGGTCAGATTCCCAGAGGCCTCCGTGCTCACACCTTTCTTCTCACCCGCACCCTGCCAATCATTCCCCGGCTCGGCTCGGATTGGCCAGCGGGGAGGCGGGCCGTCCTTTGCTTGGCCAGAATAGGGAGGGTGAGACGCTTGTCAGTCATCGCTTTCTGGTCTCAGATTGGTAAAGCTGGAGGCTGGCTGCCCTGTGATTGGAAAGAGGGGACAGCATTCCTGATTCTGATTGGACAGTGGAGCTCGAGGGTGCCGCCCCTTTAGGTCACCTTATTTGTTGTTGCTGCAGCCGCCGGAACAACTGTTGTTTCATTGGTCTCAGGGTCCGTCAGTTAACATAAGATCCACCCCTACCATGACGTTTTTCCATTTTATTGGACCGTTAGCTCCAAGCTGCCCCAGTCGTCATTGGCCAAATTTTGCGCCCGTACGGCCATTTCTGAGCTCCTATTGGTGAATCGAGTTGGGTGGGCCGGCGATGCGTTTTCCGGAGCGGCAATTGGGCGAGACGGCTGGCAGGGGCGTGTCCGCTCGCCAGGTGCCCGGCACCGATTGGTGCAGCCGCCGCATAACCCCGCCCACCAGAGGAAGGTTTGGTTGAGAGCAGCTGTTTGTGTGTTCGACACTTTAGGGGCCGAGACGGGGGGAGACGGAGCTGGAGCCGCCTCAGGTACCGGAGAGCGGGAGCCGGGCGGGGCCGGCGGGGGAAGAGTTGGGGGGGCGGGCCCTCGGGGTGGGGCCCTCGGCGGGTTGGGGCCTGGCCGGGGGGGGGGGCGTCTCTGCACCGCCCCGTGGGGCGAGGGGGCGGGAGCAGGGAGGGGGTCTGGGCCCCTGGGGCGGCTGGGGCGGGGCGGGGCAGGTTTGGGGGTTGCTGCGCTGGGGGGCAGGTTTGGGGGGATGACTGGCGTGCTGGGGGGGGAGG
>QXTE01000170.1:2099230-2124189 GCA_003942145.1 Platysternon megacephalum
CCCCCCCCCCCCCCCCCCCCCACTGCTTCGCTTGAGGCCTGAATGCACCTGTCCCCGGGGCTGGGCTCTGAGTTCATTCTTGGGGCTGGGGCCTGCCCATGTTGCTAATGTGTTTTTTCCATAGTGAGGGACAATACAGCACAGATGCCCCCCCCCCCCCTTCCTTCTTCCTGGTCAGCCCACCAAACACACCAGCAGCTTATAGCTCTTCACAATAGGGACACCTGGGGTGGGAAAACACCGTCTCCGTTGCCTTTCCCTGCTTGTGAGCAGACCTGTGCAAGGGGAACCACGTAGTGTATAGTTAACATCCAGGGCTAGTCTGTCAACTCAGCCTCCAGCCTGCTCCTGGCTGGGCATTGCTGATGGTTCCACTAATCCTTGTAATTAGCCCCTGGATAGTGCGAAGAGGCATATTAGAAATTCATGGGTAGACTCCCACAGCCCTGAGGTGCTTCTAATCTCCTTACAATTTAACGCCATTAAACATGCATTGGAACAGGAGATCTTCCCAGAGGGAAAAAGTGATAAATATTTCTTTTATTGGAGAGAGCAAAAAGGGACTCTGCCTTCTAAATAGGGGCGGCTGGGTAGATGGGATAACCCGGTATACCATCAATGATCAGGCTTGTCTCATGGGCTGATTGCTAGACTCCACCTGGGCATATGGGTTAGTCTCTCAGCTGGAATCCTATGGTTGTCTCCAAACATAAGTCAAGGCTACAGTGATGGGCACGTTCTCATGCAATATGTGCTGCAATGTTTATTTCCAGGGCACTTGGTATTTAGGTTAGTTCTTTTCCCTTCTGGGATGGCCGCAGTGCAGTCTGCTGGTGTTAAATGTGTCTATGTCGAATCGGATACTTTATTATCTGCATGTCAAGGAAAGGAGGAAGTGAATCATGGAAGTTCAGAGATTGGGGAGGCCTTGGAGATCATCCAGTCCACACTATACTAGTGTGTAATTGCTACCTACAGTCTCGTCTCCTGTATCCGGTTAGTTTTAAATCTCCTGGAATAACGGTGCTTTCACCAGTTCTCTCTGGGGGTCTGTCTACACTGCAATGTCAGACCAGGGCTAGTAGAACTCGAGTTAGCAGACCCTAAGGTTTGAGCGTCTACACTCATTTTTAACTCCAGGTTAGGAATTGTAGGACGCTGGGGCTCCAGAGTCTAGGTTTCATGTTGCAGGCCCAAGTTCAACCACCCACCCCCCAGACTTCCCTAGCAGCCTCCCGAAGTCTGGCCGCTCTAGCCCTTTGTTTGTGGTGCAGTGTGGGAAAACTTGACTGTCCAGAGGACCAAGAAAGTCAGCCCGTGGGACTGTGGAATACTTCTGGCGGACACCCACCGTACATCTACATTGTGATAAAATATCCATGACATGAGAGGTTGGTCTCACAGCGTGGGCTCCAGCCCCAGCCTGAATGTCTGCACTGCAGTTTTTAGCCCTGGTGCCTGAGTCAGCTGACCTGGGCTTTGAGACTCGGTTGGTGCTGTGGGTTTTATTATCACAGTGTAGACATCCCCTCAGAGCACAAGTCCAGTGGGGCTGCATCTACACTGCAAAGCAGTAGGGCTTGAACCCTGGGTCTGGGCTTGACTCAGCCTCTGCCCCGTGGGACCCTGGGTTAGCACCATTTGTGTGTAGACAGAAGGGGGGTTAGGCTTGAGCCTGAGTTCAAACCCTGGGCTTAACTTGCAGTGTGGGCTTATCTCCAGGACTATTCCATCCTTTAGCAGATCTCCCCTGCTCTTGGGAAGCTTTTCCTGATATTCAGGCTGAGTTTCCCTCCCCTTAATCTTGTCCCATTGCTCCTTGCCATTGGCCCAACCATTTTCATTCTCCTTGCTTACAATAATCCAGTGATGTGAACAACTTCCTCTAAGCGTGATGGAGGGGCGGAAGCAGGTCTCCTGCTCTCACAATGGTCAAGCGGGTTCACTCCTCCCAGTGCTGAAATCTGTAAGGGTCGCAGCTGTGTTGTACTCTCTCAAACCCTACCCTGAATTTCCCCCTAGGTTCAACTCAATCTCAGAAATATTGTCCGTGTTCTCTAAGTGGATTCATGTGTGCAACGCTTTCCCCCCTGCTTATTAACGTTTGATGACTGGCCTAGCACCCATATGAACTTTCCTAACTTCTTATGGAGGGAAAGGAAGAGATGCTGCATTGTTAATACTAGAGCAAGGGACTGGGAGCTTGGACTCCTGGGTGCCACTGACAGCTTTGCCACAGCTTCACTGAGTGACTGGGGAAATGGAGGTACATAGAGGGGAAGTGACTTGCCCATCTGTAAAGAGGCAGGGATGTTAAACATTGCCAAGTGACTGCTGATCACCTCCCCACGCTTGCCTAGAACGTGGCTGTGTCGTCGTTAGCCCTTTAGCAATGTTAGTGGCCAGGCCAGTGTGGCAAGGAGAGCTAACTCTCAAGTCCCCTCCTGGTAGTTAAATAGTATTTAAATCAATACACGCTCTTGCTAGAGACAACTTGTGGGAGCATTATTGCCTCTGTTCTGATGTATGGGGAATATCCTGGCCTAGCTGGAGAGAGAGCCCTGCCCTTCAGGTGCTGCTTGTGTGTCTAATTTCCAAAGTTTGCTATAAGCTCAGCACAAGAGCTTTCCACGCTGCCTGCAACACGCTCCGTCCTCTCCACCAGCCTGTGTTTGACAGTAAATCCCTGTTTTATTTTACACTTGTAACAAGTGGTTGTGACCTGGCAGGTTCATAGAGACAAGTGACCGCTTTGTTGTGGGGCACTTAATAAACCGGGTGTCCCTTAGTCTTCCAGCAATGCCCTGAAAGCTCACCGGCCAAACGCTCGACTGCTGTCTGCAGAGCTAATGCTTGCCCTGGGTGAGAAGTTTTATTAAGCCTGGCAAAATTCTAGTTGATCCTTCGCCAGAGCACTACATCGCCCAATCAGGGCTGGCTCCTGCTTTTTTGCTGCCCCAAGCGGCAAGGGGGGGGGGGGGAGATAAAGCCCCGATCGGCGGCACTTCGGTGGCGGGTCCTTCGCTCCGAGAGGGACTGGGGGACCCACCGCTGAAGACGCGGACGTGCCGCCTCGTTCCATTGGCCGCCCCAAGCACCTGCTTTCTTTGCTGGTGCCTGGAGCCGGCCCTGCGCCCAAAGCCTGCTGAAAACAGTCTTTGATTTAAGACTTGCTATATTGTGCTGGTTAATTCCATCCATGTATCGCTGCCTTCCACTGGATGGAATCAAAACTGCTCATCTCTGTTAGATAGGCCTTGTATTGCTAAGGGAGATTCTCCTTTTCCCCCCTCAACTGAAATGGACGTGTGTTTTGGAGCAGGAGGGGCTGGGTCCTATCTCTGCGGCTGCTCAAGTTCTGTGTGAGTGTCGCGTTAATTCGGGGACAACGGGGCATTCCTGGGTGAGTGCAGTTGTTGTACAGGATATTCCTAATCTGTCTACTAGAAAGAAGACTGGCGGCCCTTGAGCCACCGGATATCAATCTTGTGAGTCAATGAGCATTACCTGTTTAATGATCAGTGGTGTGGGGTGACTTTACACAGTAAACACCCTTGAGACAGAGGCGCTAATTATCCCAGCCGGTGACTCTTAAAGTTTTGTTTGGTGGCTGGACTGCAGCTTAGTTCAGAGTCCGGGATACATCTTGAGGAAGGAGCTGAGGAAAGAACCGGGAGGCAGGAATGTCAGCCTTCTAATGGTGGCTATGACACCGGACTCTTAGCTTCAAACCCCCATGTAGACAAGACCCTCCATTACCCGTTGCAAGTGGCTCTTGGGCTTAGTTCTCAACAGTAAACTGGAGGGGGAGGATACGTGTCTCTTTCCTGTGAAGAAACGAGCGTGTAAAGCGCTTTGGAGACTAGAAAGGCTGTGTAGGTAAACGTCACGTGTCTGAACAGTGGGTATGCCCGGGCCCCTGGTGAGAAGTCTCATGCCTGGCTGGGGTAAAATGGCGGCTCCATTGCAAGCTTATTGACAATCTGGCGGTGCATCGCCAGGGCTCTTCACTATCATCTCAAAGAGTCGAGCAGTGGCTCCCTCGGAATACGCTCTCAGCGTCTCATTCCTGTTAGGAACCGGATCCTGCAACCCTTGCCTGGCAGAATCCCCGCTGAAGGGAATGGGGTTCTGCACTGCGTGGGTTTGCACCAGGGGTCGGATCTGCAACTCCCGTGTTTCAGGCTTTCAACTATCGGGTGGTCAGGGTAGGATCCAGGTCTGCAATGGCTCTAAAACGTTGCATCCTCTTGGCTGTCTGGCTAGGTAATAAAGCAGGGTGGGGGAAAGAGGTCTGGTGGCAGGTTTAACCCAGGCATGCGGTTTTGATGGCAGTGGCTTATGTTGTATGTGATTAAGACATAGGAAAAGTAACACTGGCAACAGGAAAGCAGTTAACCCAGACAGGCTGTTGCAACTCCAACTTCTGGGGGTATCTCCTGAGCAGGCCCTTCCCTGAAACAAAGTTCTGCTATTGAAGCTCTTAATGACTGAATTGCAATGGATCGCATTCATCCCTCCCGTGACCCCACTGAAGTCAGTGCAGGGAAACGGGGGATGGTCTGATCCAAGGGTGGATATCTAGCTAGCTCCCTACGCCACATATTCCTCCCTTCAGTGCCCGTTGAGGAGCCCTGCTCCGCTTCTCGGGGTAACACAATGGTCAGCCAGACTCTCTAATATTGGCAGTGGAGATGTCGGCGCACAGTGTGACTGGTTGGCTGCCAGGCCGAAGCGGCGCTGCCTGCTGCTAGAACACCTTTACTGTAACTTGGGCAAGCTAAGGATTGTGATGTGTAAGTCACTGTCGCAGAATAAAATGGGGCTCCGGGGGGGGGGGGGTCATCAATTTCTGAGCCAGCTGTTACTTGCTTACTGAAAACGTTTTGCTTTGGTTGGTAAGTAACTTTCTGGACAGTAATTGTGGTTCCAACAGATGTTTAATATTAGTAATGCAGGTATAAAATTACTCTGAAAATGTCCAGAGGCTGCTACGGCAGGTGACACTGATTTACTGAAAGATCTGAAGAGCTAATGGACTGTGGGCTTTGACCTGTTAGGGGTCGGATACCTCATGCCAGTTATTTCAGGTAGTCAGTGAAAGAGCTAAATTTGGGCGGTAGGCTTTTAAAGAAAGGTGTCTCTAATCTATAGCAGTGGTTCTCAGCCAGGGGTCTGGGGCCCCCTGGGGGGCCATGAGCAGGTTTCAGGGGGTCTGCCAAGCATGGCTGGCATTAGACTCGCTAGGGCCCAGGCCAGAAAGCCAAAATCCCGCCACGTGGGACTGCAGCCTGGGGTCCTGAGCCCCACTACCAGGGCTGGGGTGGAAGCCGAAGCCTGAGCAACTTAGCTTCACGGGGGGCCCCTGCGGCATGGGGCCCCAGACAATTGTCCTCCTTGCTACCCCCTAACTCCGGCCCTGGCTTTTCTATGCAGAAAATCAGTTGTGGTGGCACAGCTGGGCCATGGAGCATGTTGGGGAGGTGTGGGGTACAGCCCCTGATCTGTAGGAGCCCCCTGGCTTCGGAGGAGAGCTTTTCTGATTGAATTTCTTTGAGTTAAATTCATTCTTGCTATTAGTGGAAGCTTCTGTTGCGATGGAGCTCAGTATTGAGTGAATACGAGTGGATGGATGGATCAACTACTCAGATTGCACGGGGAGGGGGGGCGGTGAGTTCTTGGCGCTTTCCTGGGATTGTATTGATGGTGTGTATTACAGCGGTGGCTAGGGACCATCCAAGAACAGCGCCTCATTGTTCGGCACGATGCAGAGGAGACAGTCTAAAGAGCGGCTGTAGCACTTGTATTCAGATTCCCATCTCATGCCAGTCTCTGGACACCAATAGTACAACAGGATTTCTAACTTTCCTGGGTACCTCCATGAGCTGTGTCGGGTTGTCTGTTCTTGTGCTGTGTTTACGCACGTGTGGACACACCTCACTTTCAAACACTATGAAGAAGCTTGGTCTTGTTGGGGAGGGAAACCCCCATAACAGAAGAAGCTCTTAGGAGCTATCGTGCGAAATAGCGACTTCATGTCTGTGCTTTCCCTTCCTCCTCTCTGAAACGGGGGTGCTACTCCTGGGGGCATAGGGAGACTTAATTCAGCTCGGTTTGTAAAGTGCTTTGAGATCCTCGGTTTTGGAAGGCCCTGTCTGAGTGCAGAGAATTGTTGGGAGATGACAATTTTCTCTGGTACCAGTTTACTAGGCACTTAGGTGACCTGAGCTGCAGTGAGGAGGTGGGTAACTTGGCTTGTGTGGGCGTCCTTATGCTGTGGAAGAATCTGAAAAGTGTCTTTACGTTCGACTTTCCTGTCCACCCACCCTGGAAGACTGCGGTGACTTGGGGAACGAATGAGATGAGCACATCACAAGGAAGTGAAAGCTGCAGCAATTGAGAACGGATTTTTGTCAGAATGGTTACAGCATCTCTTTTCACCTGCTACCCAATATTTAACACGTGCTCGGGAGAGACAACACCTTTGTGTTTTGCTGGAGCTCTGACCTCCAGCATAGAGGGAAGGCCAGACAAGGTTCCTGATTTCTGCGGAAGCCTTCAAAGGCAAAGCCATTTAAAAAACCCAAACAAGCCACCCTTTGCGGATGGCCTTTAAGGGTCTGTGGTGACTGGCTTTGCAATGGGGTGGTGCTCTGAAATGTCCTTCGTGTCTAGGCTCTTGTGACTTGCTTAAGCCAGCATACAAAGGGCTGTAACTAACCAGTGATTGGCAGGTTGACATAGAGGGTGGGGTGACCAGCAATTCACCCTTCGGGACAAGCAATGGGAATGTCTTCAGTTGGAGAAGCCCAATATTCTTCTGACCCCAAGGGCCGGACTTCCAAAAGAGATCGGCTCCCAATGGGAGGCGCTGAGGACTTTCAAATCTGGCCCTAATTGTAGTTGCTAAACCCTCATATTGCTCCCTCTGTATCTACTCTCCCCATCTGTGTCTGGCCTAATTTGAAGCTCTAACCCGGCTGCGTTTTTCCTGGACAAGCAAAGCAGAGAGTGGCTGGTAAGCATCAGAGCACTCTGGCTTGTGCAGGCTGCTTCTCCAGAATCATGCAGGACTCTCCCCAGGAAACTCTCATAAGATGCTGACGAGGTCATTGCTTAATCATTCCTCTTACATATTTAACAAAACAAGGTCCTCAAAGCGGAAGGAAGCATTTCCCTGTCTTTAGCCAGCTCAGCTCCAGGAAAGCTGAACATGCAGTACTTGGGTTGCTACCAGATAGCTTTGGCCGTTTTGGGCTTTGAAACCTTTTCACATTGTTCTTGGATTCTTGCTTTAGAAAAATAAAACAGTGATTGTCCCTCTTCCTTGCAGGGGCTGGAAAGTATCGGGCTGCCCAGCGTTGGAGTTGTACAAATCACAGTGGTTACATTTAACGTTTCCTGCCAGATTTTGGCCTTTAGTCTGCTTGTCTCGAAGCAGATGGGGAACAGGAAATGGCCAGGCTTTTCGCTAGTGAGTCTTCAGATGACCCTTGTTTTCTTGTATACTTGGCCCTGTTAATGCTAACAAATCTTTGCTCCAGAGTCTTCCCTATAACACTCCAGACTTGGATCTGATCTCTCACCTCAAGGCCTGGAAGTGCTTCCTTTAGGGTTTGAACACGGAAGGAAAGGCCCGAGACACTGAAAAATGGCTAGTGATTTTTGGGTGTCTGATTTAAGAGGTCTCAAACGGACCTGAGTGCACAGCCTCTGAGTTGGGTCTCTTGTCTTGGATTTGATGGCCACAATCAGGACTCTTCTGGAAAAATCCTGGCCCAGTTGCCTGCCTTTGAGAAACCCGTCTGCCCAGAGAAATGGGCTCCAGAGAGTTGGTAGGCAAACCAACCACCACACGTTCTTCCCCTGACTCATCGCTAGGGGTACGAATCCACTGGAATAAAGGGCTAAGATGTGCATCCCTTAATTTAATCTGTTAAATGGTGAAATAAACACTCTGAAGTTTAGTGCCGTTTTCTTCCATTGCTCCCGATATCTTTCTTGCAGTTACTAACGTCCCAAAGCAGATGTAGAATTATTTGAATTAACACAGTTCGGCAGACGTTGTTTTCTAAGGGGATTCTAGTAAAGAAGCATCGCTAGCATGCATGTGTTTTGAGGTCTTAAAATGCATTTCACATCAGCTCGAAGGAATCCTTTCTCCCAGTCTCCTAGTGCATTGAACAAAGGATTGAGTTGAAGTCCTGAGAGACCTTAGGGACCTGAACTCACAGCCACTGGCAGACCGGAGGCGTTGGCTACACACAAACTGGAACCAAAACAAGAGTCTGTAGTTCACGCCTCTGTGATGCAGATGTCTGGGTGCTTATTTCAGCTAGTGTCCTATTTCAATTAAAATCTATTCCGGTTATATCCCTACCTGGTTAACCCACTCTGCCCACCACTGGCCACCACTTGAAATAGGATCTCTGGTATTGACTGTACATGTTCCACTTTTGCTAAACTAGTGCAAACCTTTGGATGCTTCAGGTTTCAGTGGCTTCTTTAGGTCTAGTTTAAATCTGTTCCTAGTTGACTTCACTTAAACTGCAGTAAGTTGTTCCCGCAGCCTCTGGCGCTGGTCTAACTTGTGGGGTTAAGTTAAACCAGCACAGCTCTGGGTGTAGTGAACTGTCTGTCTCCCCACCGGTTCCTCCTGAGAACTCCCAGCAGTACGGTTCTTTTCACCCATTGCCTGGCTTGGGGGAGAACAACTTTTGGCCATGGGGAGTGGCCATGTGAAACTGACCAAGGTTGCATCAGTTTCACTCTGCTGCGGACTTGTGCCAGAGCTTTTTCACAGGGAAGGCCTTAAAAGGGGTGGGGGTTACTGGGCAGGGAATGTGTTCTGCCGATAGCCCTTGTGTGGAGGCGGTGTCCCTGTACTGCTCAGGTAAATGGGGATCTCAAAATACATAAACACAAATTGACCTAACTTTCCCTCACTTACGAATGTCCCTTCAGAGCGGCAGCGATGAAATAGTTCAGTCCCTCCGTCCTGCCCCCGGAGAGCCGGGGGAGGGAGGGGACACAGGATGATGTGGAATTTCAGGCCACTCGCAGTGAACAGAACAGATGCATGCAGGCTGCAAATGGGGCCTGAGCTTGTGCGTATCAGAGAGCTCTTGAATCCTCCTGCCCCTTCCCAGAACAGGTCAGAGGCGCTGCCCCTCGGCCCCGGCCCTTGGTACCACATGGTGCAGTGCACGGTCCTAGCCAGGAGCTGCAAGTGAGACATCTGCTAGGATTGCTGACTCACTCACTCAGCTGTAAGGCTCCGGCTTTTTCTTTCCCTCCTTGGCCCGGTTTCTGCTTGTCAGCGTGCTACTTTTTAAAGCTCCTCCGCCAGTGAGGCTCAGGGGCGCAGGCCTCTCTACCTTAACGTATGGGAGAATGGGCGCTCTTGGCAGGAAAGGGAGCGTGGCCTAGTAGGCGAGTCGGACTCCCGGGTTCTATTCCTCGCTCACCCTTGTGTGTGGCATGCAGGGTGGTTACTGAGCTGTAAGTTGGGGATCAGTCCCTCTTGTGGGGCTGAGCAGAGTAATAAGTGCTTTCCTGCTGCACTCAGCTTCTGTATAATTGGACAGAAGGCAGCTCAGTCCCACCGAGAACGTCTGAGACCAAAAGCCAAGGAGCCCTTCCAACTCTGGAGTGTTGTATCTGTGCCGTGTGCTGATTCTTCTCTTCTCCCCCCCCCCCCCCCCCCCCCCCCCCCCCCCCCCCCCCCNTCCTTGGCTCAGAACCAAGCCAAGAGCTGGTCAGTGGCGCGAAGGTTCTCGGATCCGCTGGGGCGCAGGGTGTGACCGGAATCCAGGCCATGACCAGCAGAGGAGCCGCCAGGCCGAATGGTCAATCCCAAGCTAGTAAAATCTGTCAGTTTAAGCTAGTGCTGCTGGGCGAGTCCGCAGTGGGGAAGTCCAGTCTGGTGCTGCGCTTCGTCAAGGGTCAGTTCCACGAATACCAGGAGAGCACCATTGGGGGTAAGTGCTGTGCGAGAGCGCGGGGGAGTGGGGCTGGGGGGTAGCCGCAGACTTCCCCACAGTCCTCTGGAGCGCCTGGCTTCCCTCGCTCCTCACCTGGTGAGGGCCCTTGGCTGGCCACGTCAGACCCTGTCTTCTTACTGTGAGCCGCCCAAGGCCTGTAGCGCCGTCGGAGGTGCCCAAGTGAGTAGCAGGGATGAGGCTCGGGGCTAGTTGGCGTAATGAATCCATGCTCCTTCCAGAGTTACCTGCAGCCTCACTGTATGTAGAAGGATGCAGCTGTGACTTGCTGACGCTCCTGAAAGAATCCCATAGTGCGTGTGAAGATGGTACAGCCAATTCTCAGATCACGGCTGAGGCAAGATCGCACGATGCATCTTGGATAATAGGTGGCATGTCTGTATAATGGGCAGTGAGGCAGGATTGTCCAGTGGCTAGAGCACTGGAGCAGGAGCTGAGACCTGAGCTCTGTTCGTGTGCATGCACGCGTCACTGCCCCCTCTGTAAAGTGGGGACCATCTTTCATTGAGAGCTTGGAGACTTGCAGTAGTGGAGGGCTGAGGAAGCGCGGAGTGATCACGTGGTGAATCCCCCAGGAGATGTGTTCCTGACTCCTTCAGCGCCCAGCAGTGGGGGAGGGAGAGCTCAGTGGTTTGAGCATTGGCCTGCTAAACCCAGGGTTGTGAGTGCAATCCTTGAGGGGGCCATTTAGGGATCTGGGGCAAAAACCTGTCTGGGGATTGGTCCTGCTTTGAGCAGGGGGTTGGACTAGATGACCTCCTGAGGTCCCTTCCAACCCTGATGTTCTATGAGTCTGACACCCAGGTTGCTCACCACCTGTGCGCTCAGTCTTGGCTCGTGTAGAACCTTTTTAATGTGTTTTGCCTTCTCTCAGCCTGTCTTCCCCTAGCTCGGGGGGACTGATAGCGCGTTCATGTGGCCATAAAAAGAACAGGAGGACTTGTGGCACCTTAGAGACTAACGGATTTATTTGAGCATAAGCTTTCGTGGGCTACAGCCCACTTCATCGGATGCATAGAATGGAACACACAGAAGATATTTATACATACAGAGAACATGAAAAGGTGGGAGTAGCCATACCAACTGTAAGAGGCCAATCAATTGAGATGAGCTATCATCAGCAGGAGAGAGAAAAAAACCTTTGACGTGATAATCGAGATGACCCATAGAAGGTGTGAGGGTATTTTAACATATTTTAACATGAGGAAGTAGATTCAATTAGTGTAATGACCCAACCATTCCCAGTCTCTGTTCAAACCTAAGTTAATTGTATCTAATTTGCATACTAATTCAAGTTCAGCAGTCTCTCTTTGGAGTCTGTTTTTGAAGGTTGTTTTTTTTTGTGTGCAAAATTGCCACCTTCAGGTCTGTCACTGAGTGATTAGAGAGGTTGAAGTGTTCTCCCACTGGTTTTTTAATGTTATGATTCCTGATGTCAGATTTGTGTCCATTTATTCTTTTGCGTAGAGACTGTCCGGTTTGGCCAATGTACATGGCAGAGGGGCATTGCTGGTACATGTCATATATCACGTTGGTAGATGTGCAGGTGAACGAGCCCCTGATGGCGTGGCTGATGTGATTAGGTCCTATGATGGTGTCACTTGAATAGATATGTGGACAGAGTTGGCAGCGGGGTTTGTTGCAAGGATAGGTTCCTGGGTTAGTGTTTTTGTTGTATGGTGTGTGGTTGCTGGTGAGTATTTGCTTCAGGTTGGGGGGCTGTCTGTAAGCGAGGACAGGTCTGTCTCCCAAGATCTGTGAGAGTGAGGGATCATCTTTCAGGATAGGTTGTAGATCTTTGATGATGCGCTGGAGAGGTTTTAGTTGGGGGCTAAAGGTGACAGCTAGTGGCGTTCTGTTATTTTCTTTGTTGGGCCTGTCCTGTAGTAGGTGACTTCTGGGTACTCTTCTGGCTCTGTCAATCTGTTTCTTCACTTCAGCAGGTGGGTATTGTAGTTTTAAGAATGCTTGATAGAACTCTTGTAGGTGTTTGTCTCTGTCTGAGGGGTTGGAGCAAATGCGGTTGTATCTTAGAGCTTGGCTGTAGACAATGGATCATGTGGTGTGTCCTGGATGGAAGCTGGAGGCATGTAGGTAAGTATAGCGGTCAGTAGGTTTCCGGTATAGGGTGGTGGTTATGTGACCATCACTTACTAGCACAGTAGTGTCTAGGAAATGGACCACTTGTGTGGATTGGTCTAGGCTAAGGTTGATGGTGGGATGGAAATTGTTAAAATAATGGTGGAATTCCTTGAGGGCTTCTTTTCCATGGGTCCAGATGATGAAGATGTCCTCAATGTAGCGCAAGTAGAGTAGGGGCGTTAGAACAACGCTTCCTTAGCTCTCGTCCCCTAAGTCAGCCATAAAAATGTTGGCATACTGTGGGGCCATGCGGGTACCCAGAGCAGTGCTGCTGACTTGAAGGTATATATTGTCCTCAAATGTGAAATAGTTGTGGGTGAGGACAAAGTCACAAAGTTCAGCCACCGGGTTTGCCGTGACGTTATCGGGGATACTGTTCCTGATGGCTTGTAGTCCATGTTGGTGTAGAGGGCTTCTACATCCATAGTGGCCAGGATGGTGTTTTCTGGAAGATCACCGATGGATTGTAGTTTCCTCAGGAAGTCAGTGGTGTCTCGAAGATAGCTGGGAGTGCTGGTAGCGTAGGGCCTGAGGAGAGAGTCCACATAGCCAGACAATCCTGCTGTTAGGGTGCCAATGCTTGAGATGATGGGGCGTCCGGGATTTCCAGGTTTATGGATCTTGGGTAGCAAATAGAATACCCCTGGTCGGGGTTCTAGGCATGGGTCTGCAAAGGTCTGTTCCTGTGCTTTTTCAGGGAGTTTCTTGAGCAGATGGTGTAGTTTCTTTTGGCCATACAAATCCATAGACATCTGTTAGTGCGTGGAACTGGGAGCCAAGACTCCTGGGTTCTGCTGCGGGCAAACACCACCCCGTTGTATCCGTTTCCCTCCCTTTGCCAGGGGACTTAAGGGTCAGTTAGGTTTGAACGTCCTGTGCAAAGCCTTTTTATCGAGGGGGGCTGCATGCCTCAAAAGCTGCAGGGAATGGAACCAGGGTCTTGTCTTCGAAAGGAGCTAGGGCTCCCAACTTAACACCAAAGGGTGCTGTGCTCCTCTGAAAACCAAGGCCCCTTTAACATGATTGCTAGTCCCTCTTGAAAACGTAGGTCGCAGTATCCCGCGCTGACTCGTGTTGCGTCCCGCACGACAGCATCGGGATGTGCCAACCTGCCTGGGCACAAACACTGTTCCTGTTTGGACGTGGCTGTATCCCCCACGTCTGGCGGGTCGGGAGATGCAGCCACAAGGCCCCAGCTCCTTCCAGAACACAGGACTGGCTCTTGTTTGCAGACGCCGCGTGAGCCGTCTCTTTGATCTCTGGCTAAGCATGCAGCTGGCACAGCAGCGGGGTTTCAGCAGTAGGGGGTGAATGTTAATGTCCAAACTTGAAATGATTAACCTGCTCCTGTGTGAACAATGCCTAGAGAGGCAGCATGCTCCAAGGTCCTAGATTCGGAGTCAGGAGACCTGGCTTTGCTCACGATCTGCTGCGCACCCTTGGGCAGTCACGTCCCCTCCTGGGCTTTGCCTGTCAGTCTACTTAGATTGACAGCTCTCCAGGGCAGGGGCGCTCTCGCCCTATGCAACGGGTTGCCTGCTATTGTACCACTGTCTCCTTTCCTCTCCACAGCGGCGTTTCTCACACAGTCCGTCTGCCTGGATGACACAACAGTCAAGTTTGAGATCTGGGACACGGCTGGCCAGGAGCGATATCACAGTCTGGCCCCCATGTATTACCGGGGGGCACAAGCTGCCATTGTGGTCTATGACATCACCAACCAGGTACGTTGGGAGTTCTCCCGTAGCTCCCGTGGGGGGGTGTGTGTGAAATTGTCCCACTCTAGGAGGAAGGATGGTCTCGGGGGTGAGGCCAGGAGCTGGGAAGCCTGGGCTCTGTTTCTAGCTTGGCCGCTCACCGCCCAGAACCTGGCAGGTCACTGACTTTATGCTGTCCTCTCTCGCCTTTCCCTTCCAGGAAACGTTTGCCCGAGCGAAGACATGGGTGAAAGAGCTGCAGCGGCAAGCCAGCCCCAGCATTGTCATAGCCCTAGCAGGCAACAAGGCCGACCTCGCCAACAAGCGCATGGTAGAATATGAAGTGAGTAGCTGGGGTTTGGGGCGTCCCAGCCCCCCGGGACCACCTGAATTCTGCCCCTGGCCTTGGAAAGCCTCTTGGCATCTAGCTGCAGCAGCACAGGAGTGTCTCTGCTCTGGCCGGGCTCGGCCAGCGAGCAGCTCGTGGGTCTGTTGGACACCTGCTCTGTCAGGTGCTCCCAGAATCCGAGTGTGGGGGCTGCGCTGGGAAGGGGGAGCAGCCCCCTGGAATCTAATCCGCCCAGGAGCGGGGGTGTCTGCAGCAGCGTAGCTGCCCCCAGTAATGCAATCCTGGCCATGTCGGCACAGGGGCGTTCTCCACCCGCCCTTCCAGGTGGCTCGCTGCTCCCGTCGGGCAGCTAGCTAGGCCTGTTAGCACAGCCGAGCCCCTGCAAAGCTCTGAGCGGCCTCTCCAAGCCTCCGAGAGAGCAGAGCTTGCTGCTTCCTGCCTCCAGCCCAGCTGGCTCGGCTGCATAGCACAGGACCTGGGCCTCTTGTGTAGAGGCGGGACTGCCTGTAAAAGGGCCTCGTTGGTGGGTCTGGCCACCACTCACCCTTCCCACGCCCTCCAGGCGGGAACCCCCCTGAACAGTGGAACTTGCATCTCTGTTACAGGAGGCACAAGCCTATGCAGATGACAACAGCCTGTTGTTCATGGAGACGTCGGCCAAGACAGCGATGAATGTTAACGATCTCTTCCTGGCGATAGGTAAGGTGTGGGTGCGGCACCAGCCCCAGGGCAGTAGATGGGCAGAAGCCGCCAGGTGGCTGCGGGAGGCAGCTCCCACCTGAGCTCTGTAGAGACACTGATTCATGCAGTCCGTGTGGAGGGCTGGAGCCCCCCTTCCTGTCCTGCTCCAGTACCACAGGACTGTGGACGTTAATGTGGTTACTGCAGGTGTTTCTGGGGGCGAGGAGCTGAACTGCTGCCTATTCAGTAGGGAAGCAAGCAGTGATCTGCCCTCCAGCTCTGGTGCTGGGGTCGATGTGGAGCTCCGTGTTGAAGCAGCATTAGCGTTGGAAGGCTCGGAGGGGACCCGTGACTACGCTCTCCATTGGGGAAGCGCCAGGCTAGTCTTTGCGGTTACAGATTAGGCTGCTGGGTCTTTGTGCCCTCGGAGACCTTCCACGTCCCTGCTTGGTCACGGAGCCGACTGAAACCTTGGCTCCTTCTCGCATCTCCAGGGTCATCTCGTTTCGGATTTTCTTAGAACCTCGGTCTTTAGTGCCTTCAAATCCATGTGTGCAAACCAAAGGCCTGGTTGCTGCTGCTTGCGCAGAATCTGCGTCACCTGGGACGTTCCCAACTCTCCGCATCCATGGGAAGGCCCTGGGAGCTCGGCTGGCTCCTTCTGGCCTGGATGGCGCCAGTAACGATCGGTTTTGCAGCAGGACCGGCACGGGAGCGACTCCAGCCTGCTCTCCTGGCCCTGGCTAGCTCTCCAGTGCCGTGGGGGACGCAGCAGGACAGGAGCTGGGTTCCCCAGAGGGCAGAGTGGTGGTGGGGGCAGCGGGGAGATGGCTCTGAAATCCAGATTTGAGTCTCAGAAATGGGCCATCTGAGAACCGGCCTGGGCGGAAGGTGGCTGGTGCCGGTGTCCCAGGGGGCAGGGAGGGGAGCTGCTCCTCTCCGTCGGCCTCGCTCACTCTCCCCTCTCTCCCCCCCTCAGCCAAGAAGCTGCCAAAGAGCGAGCCCCAGAGCACGGGTGGCGTGGCGGGACGGACCCGAGGGGTGGACCTCCACGAGCAGACCCAGCAGAACAAGAGCCAGTGTTGTAGCAACTGAAGGGTGGCGTTCGAGAGCGAGGCCGGCGCGAGACGACGAGCTAAGAGACCTTCCATTCCCACCCCCGTCCACCACACTTCACCTCCCCTAACACCGGCGCACCGACCCCCGTCTGAACCGAATCCCTCCCGGCGCCTCTAACTGCACTTTTTAATGCTTCAGAACCACCGCCAGACATCTGTTCCCACCACGCCAGTGCCAGTGGAACCAGATCGACCGGGGACTTAACTTCCAAAAAACAAACTCTTCACTTTGTATTATAGGTGCAAATAGCTACCTAATTCTGATTGATTCCCCGTCTCCTTCTCCCAGATAATTCCTCCCTTCCCCCCACCCTCCTCTTTGCTTTGGTAAATCTGTGTTCTTGGTCCCATAACACCTGTCCTCTTCTACTGTCCCCCCCTTTATTTAATGCTGGGGGGAGGGGCCCAAAGGAGGTGGAAACTTAATCCGTGTAGGTTTATTTGATGAAGAATAAGTTGAACAGGGACCTACAGAAAACGCTGTTTTCTGAGGGTGTCTTTTGTGGGTTTACTCTTTAATTTTTCTGTCTCCTCCTCCCCCCCCCCCCCCATCTATTTCAATGTTTGGGGGTGGGGAGGGGGGAAGCTGCAGTGTCCTGAATTTCGTCCTGGGTGGCCTTTCCGGCAGCTGGGGAACGGGGGGAAGTGAGGGGTTGGACTCCTGTGATCCAGCAGGGGGGCTGATTCGGGCTAGTGTTGGGCGCTATGAAGCGAACACAGACGATGACTTTTCAGTAGCTACGTCTCAGTAGCATGACTAGAACCATGAACTACGTCGCCAGCCCCCGTAATCCCGTGGATCGTGGTAACGCCAGGCCGGTGCACCCAGCATCATGTGGATTCCCCAGCTGTGTGGCAGATGGTATTGTTTATACTGACTTGGGGGGGGGGGGGGGGGAAAAGCCCAAAGTTCCCTTTGCGTCCGGTATTTTGCAGGGATACGTCCCGCGAGAGCTCATGGCCTCTCGGGGCTGTTGGTTTATTCTTCCCCTATCACCAGCCGCGCAAATTCTCTGGTTTGCACTTTAATCTCCAGTCTGTCCCGTTGAGCGAATCTTGCCTTGGGCCGCGTTCAGTGTAAGCTATCTGGAGGGCTCCTGAGCCCCTGGGGGGCGGCGGGGGTGTCACAGCACTGAGCTCTGCTGCTTCCTCCGCTAAGAGGAACCCACCAAAGGTTTTATCCTCAGGCCGCTCCTGTGTCGTGTAAGCTGCAGAGCCCCCTGCTGTGTGCCGGGAACCGGGGCTCGCTTTGTCTGTTACCCTGCAGTCCACGGGACTAGCCAGGCTCACTTCAGAATGGGGGTGTCCCCTCTGTCGGGGGGATGCGGGGGGGTGAGCGTGCTGAGCAGCAAACCTAGGGAGCTCCGGGCGGGACATGGGACTGGGAGTCTGTTAGAGACAAGGAGAATGGGAGGCCATGGGAGAAGCGGCTGTCCTGTGTATTGCCCCTTCCCCATGCCCCTGTCCGCTCCGTTGTCTTTCTAGCATGGGCTGGAACATGGGTGAGGTGGGGAGGACGGATGATGCACGGGGAGTCTCCTACTCACTCTGGGACACTGGCAAGGGCTCGGCTCTCCCCCCCCCCCCCCCCCCATGGAAGAGGAACACACTGGTTACCTTGAGGTCCCTGTCAGTTTCCCCCTGCAGGTTCTCCTTGCATCAAAGCACAGTCCAGTCTGCGTCCTCTCCGGATGCTGAGGTGGGGGGGGTGTCACTGCTCACAGGGGGCGTCTTTTGCTTCTCAGACCCACGCCTGCCCCAGCTGGTTACGTTGGCGGGTCAGACAGGCACCTGCCTGTGCACAGCCCCTGTCTGTGTCGTGTCACAAACTCCGCTCCACGCCTGAGGGCCCCTGGGAAATACAAGCTCTCGCGTGCGAAGCAGCAGCATTTTTTATTTTGGCTGTAACTAGCGCTTGGTCCTGTTGGGCTGCATGGGAAGCTCACGGTGTGGTCCCGGAAGGTGCATCAGAGCAGCACCCTGGTAGCTTTGTTAACGATGGAGCTGCTGGTAGCAGGAACCTGTTTCACGGGGGTTGCCTGTTTTGGACGGTCTTCCCTGGGCCTTAATGTGCCGTAGCAGGTTCCAAACCGGTCCTGGTGCCCTGCCCAGATGCAGGGGGAAACCAGGGCCCCGAGTCTCTTGCCTCTGGGTCCGAGTCGACCTTGGATGTGTTGTGACCTGCCGAGGACCCTCGCTGCACCATTACCGCTGGCGCTAGCTGCCGGCTTTTCTTAGGTGCCGCGGAGGCTGCCAGGGCTTGACAGGGCCACAGGCTGAACTTTGCCTCTTGTGGAAATCGCCCAGAGCAGGGCAAAGGGAATCGCGCACGTCCCCCTGCACCTGGTCTCTGGATAAACCGCCTCCGGCGCAGTCGGTCCTGGCCCCTTCCGCCGGTTCAGTCGTATTTTTAAACCCTGACGTCCCCTCCGTGCTGTTGCTGCTCTGACTGCCCCGGGGAGAGCCTGCGAGGGAGCTCCTGCCTTGCTCAAGGGTCCCGGGCTGAGATGAGGATGCTGCCCTGTGTGTGTGTTAGGGGGTGGGGGGTGGCTTTGAAGTGGGATCTCTCCAAGGGGGAGATGTGATGCATTCCCCCAGCACTAGCCAAACTGGAGCCCCAACATCTGCCAGGAAGCAGGCTCCTGTCCCCGTCTCATTTTGTATTGTCTAGCTCAGAATTGAAGTAGAGAAACAACTAGGCAGGGGGGGCACCAGGCCAGCGCAGGAGGGGTGGGAAATTGATTGGGCTGTTAGCTTTTCCCAGCACCCCTCGCTGAGTGGGGCTGTGCATGGGGGCACCCGTAGGGCCAGGAGCCCTTTGGGAGGGCTGAAGGGTGACGTGGCCTCGTGGGTATTCGCTCCTTTTCTCCTCCGATCCCTGCAACACAAGGGGGTGGTTGGAGATTTCAGGCTGCACTTGTAACGTACCGGGCGGGGGCTCTGTCCTTGCTGGGAAGACTCTGTTTCTGCTCGGTGGACAGACTCTACTTACCTGTGCGACAACCAGTGCTCTTCACGAGCATCCACCCCCTGGCTGCTGGCCCCGAGCCTGTGTCCAGTCCTCTGCATTCACCAGTGTCCACAACCCTCTTACAGGAGTGCTGTTGGTTTTCTGGCTAAATCCCTGGACCAAACTGGGACACTGCAGCTTTTGAAAAACCTCCCCCGCCCCCCCCAATCCCGCTTGCCTTTTTTTTCTGATCAATTTTTTTTGCTTTGAGAAAGCTCCTACATCGCATTTAAAATAACAATCATGGTAACAGAATTCAACTGCTGATTTACCAATGTATTTAATGTAAGTAAAAAAAAAAAAATCAGTGTATTAAATGAAGCTGCTGTTTTATTGTCTGAAGCTAGCTGGTTTGGGGGGGGGGTGAATATGGAGGTTTGGCTTCTCTGTCAGGGCGAGAACCCACTCTCCCCCCCGGCTCTGGCTCGTGTTCTCTGGGTGGGGTCAGAGCAGGGGCGCAAAGGAATTGTTTCTAAAGCCTAAGCCAGCCGGGCTGTAGACGTGTGAAAATCTGCTGCCTCTCAGCCCCTGTCCACGTACCCCAGGGACAGAAGTGGGGGAACGGCTGAGATTTTAACTTGCCTGGCCTGGGCCTCCCCGTCACGCCCGCAGGGTCTGTGCTCGTGGCAAATGGGAATGAGCCTGGGTACCAACGGTAGTTCCCTTGCCTGTGAGCCCAGCTCCCCCCGCCCAGGCCTGGCTCTGATCCGGGGGCAGTGAGGATACCCCACGGCTGTTGCAGAGCTGCTCTTCCCCCCCTCTTCCCCCCCCGGTCCTTTCAGGCTGGGGGTGCCTGGAGCACAAGTCAGTATGTGGGGGGTTAGGCTTGTCCTTTGCCTGGCTGGTCAGCAGAGGGGGCAGTTGAGCAGCCTGTAAGCCGAAGCTCATGGCTGGCGGGGCCTGGCCTGGCACCGGCTTAGGCGCGGTCACTGGATTTGTCAAGGTGCCCGTTGGATGGGGGTGAGCATGACATGCACCCCCTGCTCCCACACAGGGCCAGTCTGAGCCCAACTCTGCAGCACCCGCCTGCACTTGCTTGGATGGGGATTGCTGGGCTGAGCCGTGCTCCCAGTGAGCACAGGTGTGTTACCCCTAGACCAGGGGTTTCAGTCAGGCCACCTGAAACCCCGGTGGGGGGGTGACTGGCAGGAAACTGGCTCGGGCCTGAGAGCTGTGAGTGGGCCTGGGTCTGTCTGATGGGCACCAGCTGCTTCCGGCTGGAGGTGGAGCAGCCTCTTTCCTAGGCTCTAGCCGTCTGTTCCTAACTCCCCTTCCCTGGGGGTGACCAGCAGGAGCCTGGCGTGTGAACGCCCGGCACAGCCGGTCCCTGTTGATAAATGGAGCAGGGGGCTGCCCCTCTGCCCCCGCCTGATAAGAGCTGGGCTGATGTCACCGCCCACAGGCGCAGCGTTAAATCAGCAAGTGCCAGGAGGGGTCCTGGGGGAAGGCGAGGGAGCTTGTGCCTTCACTGCGGCTGGGGTGACTCCTGTGTGTCCACGGGCCTGAGGCTGGTTCAGCCCCGTTCCTACCGGGTGTGATTGGTGCCTGCCTGGCAGCTTTTGCACGGGGCTGAAGGGCTCGTCCTAGGGCGGGGCTGAGATGCACGGCGGGGCCAGACCCTGGCCCGTGCCTACCCGCGGGCAGCCAGGGCCAGCAGAGCCCCTCTGCCCTGTTCATCATGAACACTTCTGCCTGGCTGGTTCTCACGGGCTGATGCCAGGAGGGAGGGGCTGGGCCTTAGAAAAGGAAGCGAACAGGACTGTAATTAGCTGGTTCCCAGCCAAGGTTTTGTGGGCCCGGCATGGGGAGGGGGGAGAGGGAGGTGTGATGGCTTTGCGCCCGCTCACCAGCGTGGTAACGAGCGTGGGTCCTGGGCTGCCCCCTCAAGGGGCCGAGGCTTGGCATACTTGGCGTTTGACAAATCTGGGCAAGGCACCTTCTTGCAGCTCTTCTCTTCCTGTGTGTGCCGGGGGGCTATGGAGACCAGCGGGGAGCTGGGAAATAGAATCTGCTCCTTCCCAGCTCTCACCAGCACCTGTCTGGCCTGTGAAACGTTCTCTCAGGCAGCGGGCGCTGGGCGCTGGCCGAGGCTGGGTGCTGCCTCGATCCAGGGCAGGGCAAGGGAACCCTCGAAGGCTAGTTCTGCTCAATGGCCGGCTGCTGTCCCTGTGCAGCTACCCACCTCCCCTGCATGAAGACTCTCCTCTGGCTGCAGAAGCCATTCACAGGCGGGGGGGGGGCGCTGAGCTGCCTGGTTGTGTGGGCCGGGGGCTGGTTGTAGGGTAGCTGCTCCCCACACGGCTGAGAGGGGGAAGCTGCCCCTTGCCAGCTGCCGGGGGGGTCCTGGGTGTGAACCGAGCTGGCAGGGGTATGGCCCCGGGAGAGATGGCTGATGGAGTCTTGCACCGAGAGGTCACGGGTTCAAAGCCAGCTGCTGGTAGCACTTGCCAGAGTTTGCTCCTGTTTCGTGTCCGTGCTGGGTCTGTCTCTGGTTTCCAGGGGTTGTGTCTACACAGCAAAATGTGTCCCTACAACTGGCAATAACTAGCACCACTCCCCTCCTTCCCCTATGGTCTGGGGCTGGACGGGGATGGGGCTGGTTCCCAGTGGAAGTTAGAGCAGTCTCAGGGCTGCTCTAACGTGCAGAACAGCTACAGGGTGGAGCCCTCTATCCCTCCCTTGGTCTGCCACCTAGCGGCCAGGGCTCGTATATAGCCCTTCTCCAAGCTCTATGGCTATGCCCCCCCCCCCCCCCCCCCCCCCCCCCACGGCAGGGGGTTGTAAGTACCTTGATGCTCTTGGAGCCGTGTCCCAGGACAAACTCCCGCATTACATTCCCGGCGCTGAGCAGCCCCGGGGCTGGGAGCAGGGGATGGGATTAGGCTGTATGTTAATGGCAGTGATGGTACCTGCCCCCCCCCCCCCTTTGGCCTCCGCTCCCTCATGTCGCCATGAGCCCCGTACTGCTGCCAGGGGCGAGGAACAATGTCCGTGCCGGTCGTGCCCCAGCCCAGGCTGGGAACCAGAGCTGTGCCCTGTTCCCAGCACGGCCGGGCCTGGCCCCGTCAATCACTGCACTGCGGGCTGGGTTTTGTCCTGATCACCCCAGGAGGAGGGGGAGGGGTCACAGGTGAGTTTGCAGGTGCCCTGACGAGCCCCCCCCATTGCAGCAATGTCACCCCCGGGAGCCGGGATCAGGGCGACTGGCCCCAGGGAGGCTACCCCGCCCTCGCCTCTTGCGTGGGAACCAGGAGGCACGTGCTGCTCCTGGTGCAGGCCCCGCCCCCCCGCCGGGCCCCGCCCCCCGCAGCTGCCTCCCCGAGCGCGGCCTCTGGCCCTTTAAATCGCCGCTGCCCCCTGCAGGGGGCGGGGTTAGGCTCCACCCCTGATGTCACTCGCCGAGGCCACGCCCTTCCCCTGCCTTAAAGGCGCAGGCTCGGGGCCGCAGGCGGGTTACGGGGCGCGGTGACGTTCCTTCCCCCGCGCGCCGCTGTCACAGGTGGGAGAGGCGGGGCGCATGGGGGGCCCTGGGGGGTGTAGGTTGGGTTGGGGGGGTGCGCTGGGGGCTGGCGGGTACATGGAGGGTTGCAGTGGGGGCAGGGTGCTCTGGGGGGGGCACGTGGAGCGTTGCACTGGGGGCAGGGTGCTCTGGGGGGGCTGGGGGGGCACATGGAGCATTGCAGTGGGGGCAGGGTGCTCTGGGGGGGTCCCTGGGGGGGACACATGGAGCGTTGCACTGGGCGCAGGGTGCTCTGGGGGGGGAACGTGGAGGGTTGCACTGGGGCTGGGGGGGCCACATGGAGCGTTGCACTGGGGGCAGGGTGCTCTGGGGGGGGCCCTGGGGGGGCACATGGAGGGTTGCACTGGGGGCAGGGTGCTCTGGGGGGGTGGCTGGGGGGGCACATGGAGCATTGCACTGGGCGCAGGGTGCCTGGGGGGGCCCCTGGGGGGGCACGTGGAGCGTTGCACTGGGCGCAGGGTGCTCTGGGGGGGTGCCTGGGGGGGCACTTGGAGCATTGCACTGGGGGCAGGTTGCTCTGGGGAGGTGGCTGGGGGGGCACATGGAGCATTGCACTGGGCGCAGGGTGCCTGGGGGGGCCCCTGGGGGGGCACGTGGAGCGTTGCACTGGGGGCAGGTTGCTCTGGGGAGGTGGCTGGGGGGGCACATGGAGCATTGCACTGGGCGCAGGGTGCCTGGGGGGCCCCTGGGGGGTGCTCTGGGACTCCCTGGAGCTCTGGCTGTACATGCTCCTTGCCTAGTGGGCGCTAAGGAGCATTGGTGGGCGGGGGCAGTACGTGGTTCCCCGCTCCCACCTGTTCTGGGCTCCCCCAGGCAGGGTCCGGACAGGGATTTACACCCCATGTCGTGCCCCCCCCTTCCTCCTCCATGTGCAGTGCCCAATTGTATGGGGCGCCTGGTCCCCAAGCGTTTGGGGGGTCTCCAGGCGATCGAACTCCCATGCAATCCTCCTCTGGCGGAAACCCCCCCAGCCGGCTGATGGGGGCAGGTGCCCCCACGGGTGTTGGTGGGGATGGTTCCGGGGGCAGCCTGGCCTCCAGCTGATTTGCATTTGGTGACTCTTTAGTGGTTATTTTCCCTCGGGGGGGGCCCAGCTGTGACTCCGGCCGATCCAAGCCCCTGGCTGGTTCTTAGCTCAGATGCTGTCGCGGTGACTCGATCCCAGGGCCGGGGCGTCTGCATCCCGCCAGGAGTTTGGGCAGGTTCCTAAGTCTGCTGGGTCCCGTGGTGCCAGATGCCCAGAACTGGGTGTTGACTTGTCCCCGTCCCGAGAAGGATCCCGCGTGTTCGCCCCCCAGGGCTGTCTGAACACAAGGTTTGGGGGGGGGTGTTAAATCCAGACCCGCAGCTGGCTCTCGCTGTTGGTCTGTGCTGCGCCGTGGTCCCTCCCCTGGGGGTCTGGAATGGAAGGACGAGATCCGGCCGGGGAATAGGCGCTGGGCCCATCCCCAGGGATTTCAAATCCCTCCCTTGGCGCTAAGGCGAGGGGAACAGTTCAGAGCAAGTTTTTCTCCCCCCTGGGCTCGGAAAATGAGGCCTGAAAACTCCAGGAAAATACAGCCCGAGAGGCTGCATCGGGCAGGGCCTAAGCCAGGAACTCTGCCAAGGTGGAGCAGGGCAGCCAGTGGCCGGAACGGGCAGCTGAGAACGTCCCGCCTTCCTGAACGGCGCACAGCTTCTCCGGGGGGTGGGGGGCGCACAGCTTCCCCGGGGGGGGGGGGCACAGCTTCTCCGGGGGGGGGGATCGGCCCGAGCCAGCCGCGTCCGGCCCCGGTCCCTTCGCTGACTGTTCTGGGAGCTCCGGCTAGGACGGGGCTCCTGGCCGCTGGGCTCAGGTTGGAGCTGGGACCCCCCCGGCGGAGCTAGGCTCATCGCTGTGGGATCTGGGGAACCTGCACCTGGGAGGGGGACGCTGCTGCATGTCTCCCACCCCCCCAGAGGGGCTGGTCCTGCCCTGCCTGCTCGGGCGGCTCTGGGGTTCGTGGGTTGGAGACGAGGTCGTTTCTCTCTTGTTCTTTCGCTCCCTGCACAGGGTCCGGCAGAGATGCTGCTGCTCCGACCCATCGTGAGAGGATCCTGGGTCCTCCAGAGAACGCCCAGGTATGAGAGGCTCTGCAGACACCACTGCAGCTCCCCTGCTGCTCCAGCCCTGGGCCCCCCAACACCACTCTGCTGGTGAACCTCAACCCTGCCCTGCAGCCCCCTGCTAGCCCAGTTCCTGCCTCCTGCAGCTCTGCCGGTGCCCCTCACTCCCGACCCGCAGCCCCTGCTAGCCCAGTCCTGGGCTCCCCCCCGCAGCTCTGCCGGTGCCCCTCACTCCCGACCCGCAGCCCCTGTCAGCCCAGTCCTGGGCTCCCCCCCCGCAGCTCTGCCGGTGCCCCTCACTGCCGACCCGCAGCCCCTGTCAGCCCAGTCCTGGGCTCCCCCCCCGCAGCTCTGCC
>QXTE01000170.1:2127027-2141373 GCA_003942145.1 Platysternon megacephalum
CTCCCGACCCGCAGCCCCTGTCAGCCCAGTCCTGGGCTCCCCCCACCAACTCTGCCGCTGCCCCTCACTCCCGACCCGCAGCCCCCTGTTAGCCCAGTCCTGGGCTCCCCCCGTGCAGCTCTGCCGGTGCCCCTCACTGCCCAGCCCCCTGCTGCTCCAGCCCTGGGCCCCCCAACACCACTCTGCTGGTGAACCTCAACCCTGCCCTGCAGCCCCCTGCTAGCCCAGTCCTGGGCTCCCCCCCGCAGCTCTGCCGGTGCCCCTCACTGCCCAGCCCTCTGCTAGCCCGGCCCTGGGCTCCCCCCTTCCCCAGCTCCGCCGGTCCCCCCCACCCCCCCCCCGCCCCCCCCCGCCACACCCCTCCGCGGCCCCCTCCCGCAGCTCTGCCGGTGCCCCTCACTCCCGCCCCGCAGCCCCTGTTAGCCCAGCCCTGGGCTCCCCCCTTCCCCCGCTCTGCCGGGGCCCCTCACTCCCCCGCCCCCTGCTAGCCCAGCCCTGGGCTCCCCACCCAGCTCTGCCGGTGCCCCTCACTGCCCAGCCCCCTGCTGCTCCAGCCCTGGGCCCCCCCCCACCCCTCCGCCGGCGAACCCCCACCCTGCCCTGCAGCCCCCTGCTAGCCCAGTCCTGGGCCCCCCCCCGCAGCTCTGCCGGTGCCCCTCACTCCCGACCCGCAGCCCCTGCTGCTCCAGCCCTGGGCCCCCCAACACCACTCCGCCGGTGAACCTCAACCCTGCCCTGCAGCCCCCTGCTAGCCCAGTCCTGGGCTCCCCCCCCGCAGCTCTGCTGGTGCCCCTCACTCCCGACCCGCAGCCCCTGCTAGCCCAGGCCTGGGCGCCCCCCCGCAGCTCTGCCGGTGCCCCTCACTCCCGGCCCGCAGCCCCTGCTAGCCCAGTCCTGGGCTCCCCCCCGCAGCTCTGCCGGTGCCCCTCACTCCCGACCCGCACCCCCTGCCAGCCCAGCCCTGGGCTCCCCCCTTCCCCCGCTCTGCCGGTGCCCCTCACTCCCGACCCGCAGCCCCTTCTAGCCCAGCCCTGGGCTCCCCCCTTCCCCAGCTCTGGCGGTGCCCCTCACTCCCGACCCGCAGCCCCTGCCAGCCCAGCCCTGGGCTCCCCCCTTCCCCAGCTCTGCCGGGGCCCCTCACTCCCAACCCGCAGCCCCTGGCAGCCCAATCCTGGGCTCCCCCCCGCAGCTCTGCCGGTGCCCCTCCCCCCCGACCCGCAGCCCCTGCTAGCCCAGTCCTGGGCTCCCCCCTTCCCCAGCTCGGCCGGTGCCCCTCACTGCCGCCCCGCAGCCCCTGTCAGCCCAGTCCTGGGCTCCCCCCCCGCAGCTCTGCCGGTGCCCCTCACTGCCCAGCCCCCTGCTAGCCCCGCCCTGGGCTCCCCCCTTCCCCAGCTCTGCCGGTGCCCCTCACTCCCGACCAGCAGCCCCTGCTAGCCCAGCCCTGGGCTCCCCCCCTCCCCCGCTCTGCCGGTGCCCCTCACTCCCGACCCGCACCCCCTGCCAGCCCAGCCCTGGGCTCCCCCCTTCCCCAGCTCTGCCCGTGCCCCTCACTCCCGTCCCGCAGCCCCTTCTAGCCCAGCCCTGGGCTCCCCCCTTCCCCAGCTCTGCCGGTGCCCCTCACTCCCGACCCGCAGCCCCTGGGATCGCAAAGGAGGGAACTAGTGTGATTCTCTTTAGGGCAGCTGCTGCTTTGACACCTTGCCAGGAGTTTGCAGAATCCCCCTAATCTGATCTGGGTTCTAATCTAATCTCTGCGGTCCCCCTGCAGACAGCTCTCAGCCTCAGCCCCATGGCAGCCCCAGCCAGAGAGCAGGCGAGTTTTATCTGGCAGGGGAGATCCCTTTATGGCTCCATGGCTGGCTTATCTTATCAGACCTGTGGTAGGGGAACACTGGGTTAATGTTCCACCGGCTGCTGGCCTGGGAAGGAGTCCATGGACCAGCTGCCGAAAGCTGCTCTCAAAGGGAACAGTTCACGCGCCAGAGGGAGCCCAGGGGCTGGAGGCTGAAATGCAGCCACCTCTGGGGTGGCAGGCGGCAGCTGTTTAACAGCCACACAGCCGCGGTCGCCTAGCAAAGGAAGTGAACAGGACTCGCGGGTCGGCTGAAATTACAGAATGTAATTAGCAGGGTTGGAAGCGGGCCAGGAATGCGGGGGAGGGGGAGAGCACCCCTTGCTGAGCCCCACCCTGCAGCACAGCGCCCCCTAGTGCCGCAGTGGGGTCAGCCCTGTGCAGAGAGCGCCCCCTGCTGCACAGCCGGTAGATGGCAGGTGAGCAGGACGTGCTGGGCTGGTGCCCTGGGTGTCCCGAGATGGCAGGGAGATTGCTGGGGGATTTTTGCCCTCACTGGAGTCCTGGTTTCTCCCCCAGGTTGGCAGCTGTGGCCTGGGGGGCCCACCCCCAAGTCTGGACCCCCTCCCGCACTCATGGCACCTGGAGCCTGGGCGACGGCAGCCGGAGATGGAAGGTCACGGCCGTGGGGGCTCTGCTGGGCCTGGGCGCCGGCCTGGCCTACGGAGATCACCGCAGGCGGGTGAGGAAGGAGCTGGGACCAGCGTCATGGGGTCGGCGGCTCCCCGGAGCCTCCCTGGAGCGGGAGGGGCCTGTGCCATGGGGGGAGGCGCGGAAGCAGCGGGGGGGGAGGCACAGGGGGCCGGTGCTCAGCTCTGCCTCCGGGCACGAAGGTGGCTTGAAAGCTGGATGGGCGTCTTGGGGAAGGAGGCAGGGGCTAGGCCAGGGGTCGGCAACCTATGGCACGGGGGCCGAAGGCGGCACGCAAGCTGATTTTCAGTGGCACTCACACTGCCCGGGTCCTGGCGACCAGTCCGGGGGCTCTGCATTTTGATTTAATTTTAAATGAAGCTTCTTAAACATTTTAAAAACCTTATTTACTTTACATACAACAATAGTTTAGTTATATATTATAGACTTATAGAAAGAGACCTTCTAAAAACGTTAAAATGTATGACTGGCACGCGAAACCTTAAATTAGAGTGAATAAGTGAAGACTCGGCACAGCACTTCTGAAAGGTTGCCGACCCCTGGTCTAGTGGTTAGAGCAGGGGGCTGGGAACCAGGACTCCTGGGTTCTCTCCCCAGCTCTGAGAGGGGAGTGGGATCTAGTGGTTAGAGTGGGGGGGCTGGGTGCCAGGACTCCTGGGTTCTCTCCCCACCTCTGGTTGTGGGGGTGTCTAGTGGGTTAGAGGCGGGGGGGCTGGGTGCCAGGACTCCTGGGTTCTCTCCCCACCTCTGGTTGGGGGGGTGTCTAGTGGGTTAGAGGCGGGGGGGCTGGGTGCCAGGACTCCTGGGTTCTCTCCCCAGCTCTGGTTGGGGGGGGGGGGGTCTAGTGGGTTAGAGCAGGGGGGCCTGGGAGCCAGGACTCCTGGGTTCTCTCCCCAGCTCTGGGAGGGGAGTGGGATCTAGTGGTTAGAACGGGGAGGGAGGATTGGGAACCAGTTCTGCCCCAATGTGCTGCGTAGCCTGGGGTGCATCCCTTCCCCCCGAGGCAGGAGAGGGGCCGGGCCCTCGGAGGCCTGCGGTGGATGTTGACGGACGCACACTCGAGCCCCTCTCCTTGTCCCTGCAGGCGGCGGAGGCCGAGCCGGACGCTGAGGCCATGCCCGGGGCGCCGTACCCCGTGTTCACCCGCCAGGAGGTGGGGCGGCACCGCAGCCTGGCCGAGCGGGTCTGGGTGACCTACGGACACGAAGTCTTCGACATCACCGACTTCGTGGAGCTGCACCCGGGGGGCAAGAGCAAGATCCTGCTGGCGGCCGGGGGCGCCCTGGAGCCCTTCTGGGCCATGTACGCCGTGCACAGCCAGGAGCACGTGCTGCAGCTCCTCCGGGCGTACAAGGTGGGGGAGCTGAGCCCCGAGCAGCAGAGCCAGCCCACCCAGGGGGACCCCTACGCCGGGGACCCCCCTCGGCACCCCGCCCTCAAAGTCAACAGCCTCAAGCCCTTCAACGCGGAGCCGCCGGCCGAGCTGCTGACCGAGACCTACCTGACGCCCAACCAGCTGTTCTTCAAGCGCAATCACCTGCCGGTGCCGGCCGTGGCCGCCGCCAGCTACCGGCTGCAGGTGGAGGGGCCGGGGGGCCGGGTGCTGGAGCTCTCGCTGCCCGAGCTCAAGCGCCGCTTCCCCAAGCACGAGGTGACGGTCACCCTGCAGTGCGCCGGGAACCGCCGCTCGGAGATGAGCCGCGTCCGGCAGGTGAAGGGGCTGGAGTGGGGGGTGGCGGCCATCAGCACGGCCCGCTGGGGCGGCGTCCGGCTCCGGGATGTGCTGGCGCACGCCGGCTACGGGGAGGAGGAGGCGGCCGGGGAGCAGCACGTCTGCTTCGAGGGCCTGGATAAGGACCTGGGCGGGGCAGCCTACGGCGCCTCCATCCCCTTCCGCACGGCCATGGGCCGCGGGGCCGACGTGCTGCTGGCCTACGAGATGAACGGCGAGGAGCTGCCGCGGGACCACGGCTACCCGCTGCGGGTGGTGGTGCCCGGCGTGGTGGGCGCCCGGAACGTCAAGTGGCTGGGCCGGGTCTCCGTGAGCCGGGAGGAGAGCCCGAGCCACTGGCAGCAGAACGACTACAAGGGCTTCTCGCCCGCCGTGGACTGGGACACGGTGGATTTCACCACGGCCCCCGCCATCCAGGAGCTGCCCGTCCAGTCGGCCATCACGGCCCCCGCGCCGGGGGCCACCGTCCCGCCCGGGGAGCTGACGGTCAAGGGCTACGCCTGGAGCGGGGGCGGGCGCGGCGTGGTGCGCGTGGACGTCTCGCTGGACGGCGGCCGGACGTGGCGCGTGGCCGAGCTGACGGGCGAGGAGCAGGGGCCGGGCCGGGCCTGGGCCTGGCGCCTGTGGCAGCTCACGGCCCCCGTTCCCCCCGACGCCGCGGAACTGGACATCGTCTGCAAGGCCGTGGACGCCAGCTACAACGTGCAGCCCGACACGGTGGAGCCCATCTGGAACCTGCGGGGGGTGCTGAGCAACGCCTGGCACCGCGTCCGCGTCACCGTGGCTGAGGAGTAACGGGGGGGGGGGGGCAGGTCCCGGCCGCT
This sequence comes from Platysternon megacephalum, assembly GCA_003942145.1. Lineage (NCBI taxonomy): Eukaryota > Metazoa > Chordata > Testudines > Platysternidae > Platysternon > Platysternon megacephalum. The sequence goes on from QXTE01000170.1 coordinate 2,132,087, forward strand.
CAGTGGGCGCCAGTGGCCTGTGGAAGCACAGAGGAGAGTGGGGGCAGGGGAGACATGCAGCCCCCCCCCAGCGCCCTCTGCCCCCCCCCCCCCCCCCCCCCCCCCGNGTGGCTGTCGGGGAGGGAGTCCCTGAAATGGATCCACCCAGCCCCAGGGGGAGCTTGGAGAGGCCGGTTCAGGGACAGCCCCCCCCCAACCCCATGGGCCTGGCCTGGGAACGATCCTCTCCCTGGAGGGGTCTGATGAGCCGCGACCCTCGGGGAGGAGGCAGGGGGGACAGGCGGGCTGGCCCCAGGGTGGGCTAGGAAGCCGGGGGCTGCGGCCCTTGGTGAGATGAGTTTGGTGGGTCTCAGCCTAGTTCCCACCAGGATGGGGGGGGGGGTGGTGGTTTAGCACTGAAATACCATTCCAGCTGGCCCCAAGCCAGGAGCGCCGCCAGCTTTTTTGCCGGCGTAGGCGGCCCCCGAAATACCGACAACGACCGGGGTGGCCGGCACCCCCCAAATGTTAGCGCCCGGTTGTCTAATGGGTGCCCCTTTGCTGGCAGCCCCGACGGCGAGGCCTGGACCGGGCTGTGGGGATGGAGGCAGGTCCCCCCCGGCATGGGCAGGGGCAGGCTGGCATGGGCAGGGGCAGGCTGGCATGGGCAGGGGCAGTGAGAGGAAGCTGTTCCTGCTCTGGGGCCAGGACGGCAGCGCCCAGTTCTCCCGCTGGTGCCGTTATTCCTGCCCACGTCCCCCTCCATTAACCCAGCGTAAAATCCACCCCCCCTTCTGGCAGCCGTCCCCTTCTCCCCACCTGCCCTCAGTGCACGTGCCGGCCTGTGCCCTGCGCCTGCCTTTAGCACGACGTGCCTTCTGGTTCAGAGCCCGTTCATCCTTTGCTCCCTGGCGCTGCCCCAGCCCTCGCCTCCCTCCTACTGCGGAGCTGGCCTGTTCGCCGACTGATCCACTGTGTCTGGGCTCCCCCCGCAGCGCGGGGCAAAGACCCGTCCCATCCCCGGTGCTGTTCCGGGCCGGGCCAAAGTCCGACTGCTTTACGGCCGTGGGGAAGTGTCAGATGCAAGCAGCTGTAAAGATTGTGCTGCGTTTATGGACTCGTCTCGTTAATTTACAGGGCAGCTTCGCGGGGTTAACCGTTGCCTGGGGTCAGGCTGAGGTTAAAACCCTGGTGGAAGTCAGGAGTCCCTGATCTGAGTTCTCCTCGCAGCAGGAACTGAGCATGAGTCTGACGAGCTCGTGTCCCGGGCAGGGGAATGATCTGATTTCTAAACGGATCAAACTACCACAGCCATGCTGCCTATCCTGGCTCTGCTGGTGCCATCTGCCTCGGGGGCTGGGAGCGAGAGGCAGGTGAGGGGACTTTCCTCTGATCCCCCCCACTAGGAAAATGGTACATAAATGTCCCCTGTGCTGTGGTCAGTGGCTCCCTCGGCTGGTCAGTCTGCTGAGATGTTAAAAGCCATAAGCTGTACGCTGGCCGGGGATTCTCCACCAGGATGTGCGGCTTCCCCAGAGTTAAACTTTTCCCCAGGAAAATTTCAGGTTTTTTTCCCCCTGACATTTTTCGAGTTTCTGTTGAGAAAATTTGTAAATAAAATCTTTTCTCTGAGGCCGACCTGACTCTGACCCGGCTGGTTTGTCGAGCTCTAATGCAAGGGTTCGTTGCCGGTCAGTTCAGCGTTAAGCTGCACCCACCTGAGCACTGCCTCCTGCTTGTTGTGATTTTGGTGCCTCGTCCCCCATTCTCTATGGCCCAGCTGCCTCAGAACTACTAACCGGGGTATGTGACCGATTGCTGAAATCAGCCTCTGGACCAGATGCCCAGAGGGTAGCTAATGTGATGCTGATTTTTAAAAAAGGCTCCAGCGGCGATCCTGGCAATTACAGGCCGGTGAGTCTAACATCAGTACCAGGCAAATTGGTTGAAACTATAGTAAAGAACAGAATTATCAGACACAGATGAACATGATATGTTGGGGAAGAGTCAACATGGTTCATGTAAAGGGAAATCGTGCCTCACCAATCTACTAGAATTCTTTGAGGGGGTCAACAAATGTGTTGATACAGTGTACTTGCACTTTCAGAAAGCCCTTGCCAAGGTCCCTCACCAAAGGGTCTTAAGCAAAGCAAGGAGTCCTAGGATAAGAGGGAAGGTCCTCACAGGTCAGTAACAGGTTAAACAATGAAACAAAGGGTAGGACTAAATGGTCAGTTTTGACAGTGGAGGAGGTAAATAGTGGGGTCCCCCAAGGATCTGTACTGGGACCAGTGCTGTTCAAAATAGTCATAAAATGATCTGGAAAAAGGCGTAAACAGGGAGGTGGCAAAGTTTGCAGATGATACACAATGACTCAAGATTGTTAAGTCCAAAGCTGATGGCAAAGAGTTACAAAGGGATCTCACAAGACTCTGAGGCACTAGCAAGGGAAGAAAATGGCAGATGAAATTCAATGTTGATAAATGCAAAGTAATGCACATGGGAAAATATCATCCCAACTCTACATATCAAATGATGGGGTCTGAATGAGCTGTTACCACTCAAGAAGGAGATCTTGGAATCACTGTGGAGAGTTCTCTGAAAACATCCACTCAATGTGCTGTCAAAAAAGCAAACACAACATTAGCACAGGGGATAGATAATACAGAAAATATAATGCCACCATATAAATCTAGGGTAGGTCCACACCTTGAATACTGCGTGCAGTTCCGATTGCCCCATCTCAAAAAAAAGATATATTAGAAAAGATACAGAGAAGGGCAACAAAACTGCTTAGGGGGATGGAACAGCTTCCATCTGAGGAGAGATTAAAAAGACTGGGCCTGTTCTGTTTAGAAACTAAATGACTGTGGAGAGATATAATAGAGGTCTATAAAATCATGACTGGTGTAGAGAAAGGGAACAAGGAAGTGTTATTTACCCCTTCGCATTGTACAAGAACCAGAGTCACTCAATAAAATGACTAGGCAGCAGGTTTAAAAATAAACATAAGGAAGTATTTCTTCACATAACGCACAGTCAACCTGTGGAACTCCTCGCCAGGGGACATGGTGAAGGCCAAAGTATAACTGGGTCAGAAAAGAACTAGATAAGTTCATGGAGGATGGGTCCATCAATGGCTATGAGCCAAGATGCAACCCTGGCTCTGGGTGTCCCTAAGCCCCTGACTGCCAGAAGCTGGGACTGGAGGACTGGGGATGGATCACTCACTAAGTGCCCTGTTCTGTTCATTCCCTGAGTCACCTGGCACTGGCCACAGTTGGAAGACAGGAGACTGGGCTAGATGGACCATTGGTCTGACCCAGTCTGGCGGTTCTTATGTACACCTCCCAAGATGCACCATGGTCACCCCCTGGTTGAACCACCATGGTGCATCATGGGAGGTGTAGTCCATCTGGGGAGCTTGTCCCATAGAGGAGAATGTGGCACAAGTCACCCAGACTACCCCTCCCTTGAGGCACAGCAGCAGCTGGGGTGGGACGTGGCGAAACGCGCTGGCTTAATGTTTCCAGGTTGAGATGTTTCAGAACTTTCTGTTCCACAATTATTATTTTTTATATATTTAAACTTTTTGGTCTGATTCGGGATGGAAACAACTCTCAAAATCTCAGAATTTCCATGGGCTCAGGTCTAATCAAAGCAGAAAGTGGGGATTCCCCCCCCGCCCATCCCCAGAACCAGCTCATCAGCTCTTGGTGCCGCTTGTCTCCCCAGTGCCCTCGCTCCTGGCTCTCTTGCCCTGGCATGAGGCTGCAATGTCTGGACGGCCTCCGGGGCAAGCAGCCGTCTTTAAACCCGGCTCCCTGGGAGATCGGACTCGGACGCTGGGTCCCTTCTGCTTTCACCACTTTCCACCTACGTGCAGGCCTGGCCAGCAACAGGCCAGAAGGCTCCCAGCTCCCTCTGTGCCTGGCCTTTCTCTTCCCCCCTTCCTCTAGCCTCCTCCCAGCCTTTCCAGCCAGCCCCAGTCCAGTCCCCTTGATTGGGGCTGATCAAGTGTTCCTCATTCAGCCCCGTCACAGTCCCGCTGGGCACAGCTCCGCCTGGCACCGGCACCTGGCACAGCTTGCTCCCTGCGAAGGTGTAAGGGCTTGTGAGTTTGGGGCTGGGAGTCGGGGGGGTTGAGACCCCGGGGGCTCTCTGGTGGTTTGGGCGGGGGGCTCCTTCCCCCTCCTCCCTGGATCCCCGGGCTCCCGAGGAGCCTGTCACCCAGCGTCTGTCTCTAGCTCACTGCTGATCTCTGACCCGGCCTGAGCCGTGCCCAGCAGCCGGAGCACGTGCATTTGAATAAACCTCCCTGGCTAGTGGGCTGTGGCCGCGGAGGGTCCGTGGAGCATCAGCTTGTGCGCCGTGTCTGATCCCCATCAATATCGGCCCCCGGGGCAGGACGGAGCTGGCACCTGTGCAGGCAGGGAAGGTGGAACAGAGCTCTGCCCGCTCTCCCCACTCCCTCCCGGCGCGGGGAGCCGGGGTGGCTGTTCCCATTCCGGATTTCACACCTTTCCGCGGCTAGGAAGGCTAGTGGGCAGCGGCTGCAGAGCAGTCCCAGGGCACCGAGCCCCAGTGGAGGCGGGGTGGGAATACACAGCGCTGGCTTGGCCCCGGCAGGGGGAATGTGGGCCCCGGCGGGGCAGCTGTGTCGGGCCGGCGTCGGCACGTAGCGGCCCTGGGGGAGGGCTGCGGACACGGGGCCGCTCACAGACCGGTTGTGTTGAACGACAGGAGCGGTTGGTAGGCACCAGCCCCCAGTGCTATGGGAAGGAATGAACGGACCCAGTGATCCTGCACCCTGGAGTGGGTGCTTCTGGGGGGTGCCGAGAAGCCACCAAACCAGCCCTGAGCCGGGCGGGAAGGAGCCCGCCAGGGGTGTGCTCTGGGCTCGCCGGGAGCCCGCAGCTGTGGGGTCGGGGTGGGCCGAAGGAGTGGTTGTGGGTTGGTTCTGGAACCTCACCCCTCCAGGATACCCCCACCCACCTGCCCCGGCCTGGCGCCCACCCACCCAGGAAGGGGAAGGACACAAGGGCTCGCTTGGTGGGGCTGGTTTAGAAGGGGCGAGTGCACGGAGAGGGAGGGAACGCGGCATCCCCGCGCCCGGGGGCTTGTCCTCTCACAGGCAGAGCAGAGCGCTTTGGTGAGGGGCAGGAGGGGGGCGAGGGGCTGACGGCTCAGTGGGACCCAGGAATGCTGGGGGGGGGGGGGGCGGGGGGGGGGGGGGGGGGGGGGGGCGTGTGTGTGTCAGGCCGTGCCACCAGCTGGCATTGCCCGGGTTCGACTGACTGGGGGGGAATTCTCCCCTCAACAGCGCGCGTGTGACAGAGCCTCTGGGAGGCAGCAGGGCCTAGTGGAGGGAGCCTGCCCCCGCGTTTATGCAGCACCTGGCACAGCGAGGTCCAGTCGCAGTCGAGGCACCGAGATTCCCCTATAACGCATGGGGCAGGCGTAGCGGATCTGAGCCAACCTCCCTTGGGGTCAGCGGAACTCACTTCCACAGGCTTTAGATCGGGCCCGTAAACAACCACCCTAGAAACTGGGCTACTCAGCCTGGCCCTGAGCCAGTGCCAGTGATTCGTGGCGAATGGGTTCATTGGTCTGTGCTGTGTGAGGGGGGGGTTCACAAGACATTTAAATCAAAGGGCGGGGAGCTAGACCTGAGACCATTCCCTATTTGAATAATCAGGGGAGGCCGGGAGCCGGGGAAAGCTGCTCTGCAGCGGGAAGATGTGCCACCACTGCAGCCTTTCCATGGGCCTGTTACCTTCCTTCTCTAGGGTTTATTCCGCTGCTAGCGCTTTCTAGCCTCTCTACCCGCCACTGAAATGCAGCCACCTCTGGGGTGGAACGTGGCAGCTGTAGAACAGCCCGTGACAAGGCTGCAATGATTCCAGGTGGGGAAATGAAGAGGAACATTGTACACCATTGAAACGACAAAAGGACACAGACTATAATGATCCGGGCCAGGGCACTGAGGCGAATACCGACTGTGTCCTGGGGTCTTTGTCATCTATCTCTGGTGCACTGATCCTCAAAGTGCCTAACTCCCATTGACATCAGCCAGCACTGCCCATCTGCCCTCATTGGATTTCAATGGGAATTAGGTGCCTAAATGCCTGAGGATCCAGCCCTCAGTGCTAGCTCCAAGGGAAGACTGCCACCTACCGAGACACCAACGCACTTCAAGTGATGAAGGGCCCCAGGTTGCTTAGGGAGAAATGCAGATGAGCCCGGCTACCTAGGAATCAAATCTGACCCCCGGGGTAACTGACACAGCATCATTCACCAAGAAAGCAGCGATCACTGTGTAAATAGCAGGGGCCTTAAAATAACATGATGTAGCCAACAGAGGGTCCCCTCACTTTGTGGCACATACGGCAAAACTTCAGATTTCATGCCGTGAGCCAGCAAAGGTTGGAAGTGGTTCATGTCTGGATCAAAGGGAAATTCTAGGAACAAAAGGTCATTTGACTCTGAGCCAGCTCTGAGGCTCTGCGCCATTTGCATATTGGATAAAACGGTTTAATTAGCTAATTTGGTCAAAAATTCCCAACTCCAAAGAGATCGGAATTGGCGTCTGCAGGGAATTGATTGCGTCCTTCAGACAGTGCCTCAGGCTTCAAAGGGAATTTCTGATTGGGACTGACCAGGCAGGGCCTAAAGAGGGGGAGAAGCAGCGAGGGGAAGCGGCACAGGGATAGTCGCTGTTTGAGTTTTGGTAAGAGTAACTCCGTTCTGATGATGATCATTACGTATAAGTTGTAGTGCAGTAAAAGGCCCCGTCGTGGCCCCCCCTGTGTGAGGTGCTGTACACACACACAACAAAAGACCGGACGGTCTATGCAGCGTAAGCAGGTGTCACTCCCCATTGAAGCCTGAAATTGCACCGGCTTGTGGCAGGAGCGAATCTGGCCCATCATCCATATTTCTTGTCTTTATTTTCTGTAATGAAATGAATTCTGCTAAGCGCAGGTCAGTAATAACCCTACCCTCAGGATGGGATTTTTGCAGCCAAACGTTCAAAAATGGCCACTGATTTTGGGAACCCAACATGAGACCCCCCCCCCCTCGGGCCTGATTTCAGAGGTGCTGAGTATCCACAGCTCCTGTTGACTTCAGGGAGCTTGGCTCTTTTAAAGGGCCAAAATGAAACCGACTCTGGTCCCAATCCTGGAGTGAGCTGTGTGCCAGCCGACCCCTGTGTACAAGCAGAGCTCCTGGCTGGATTGGCAAGACAAGACAGCTAGCAACAACAGGTGGGAAGTACGGGAAAGGCCTGGTAGCACAGGGCGGCCATGAGAGGCTGCGTGTTAATAGGTTTCAGAGTAGCAGCCGTGTTAGTCTGTATCCGCAAAAAGAACAGGAGGACTTGTGGCACCTTAGAGACTAACACATTTATTTCAGCATAAGCTTTCGTGGGCTTTTTGGGTGTTAATAGACAGGGACACCCCCACCGCACCTTCATTAGTAAGGAATGAGCTTAATCATCAGTTTGCTGGTAATTAACGTGTAATTCCTTAATGCAGATGAATCCGTTGGGAAATCGTGATGAATGTTATGTCATCACCAGGTCAGGCTGCTTTGAGAACCGTTCGCACTGGTCTGTAATGGACGGGCTGGATTTCTAGGGATCGAGTCTCGGTCTGTGGTTTAGGTGAATTCATGCTATTGAAGCCGTGATTGGTTAATGGTGACTATTCCTGCCAAGCTGCGGCCCTGTTATTTGCCGAGGGTTAGCGTGGAGTGATTATCGGCTGATTATCGATTATTAATCAGACGCTTATCGATCGATTTGATCAGCCGTCACTTTGCAAACAGTTTGGTCATCAAACTAAAGAACGACAGTTCGCCGAGGGGGAGTTAATTCAGGATCGAGCCTCGAGCGTTGCCAATATCGCTGATCGATCATTATTAATCGATGATCTCCAACGCCCTCCGCCCCGCCCAGCCTGCGGGGGCCAGCCCTGCCCATCGATGCTCTCGACGCTGGGCTGCTCCCCCAATCGATGCGCTCGGCTGCTCCTGCGGCAACCTGGCTATCGATGCGCTTCGCCGCTGCCCGGGGCTTCTCCCTGGCTCGATGCTCTCGGCACTCGCCCGCTGCCCTGGCTCCCCTCGGAACGAGGGCTTAGCGCCTAGCGGCTCCCTGCTCGCTCGATTCATTCGGCGCTCGGCTGCTGCCAACGCCCCCCCCCCCCCGGAACGATGCTCTCGGTTGCTCCCTGCCAGCTCGATGCGCTCGGCGCGCGGTTGCCCCCGCCTGTCTCCTGGCAGTGGGACCGGAAGTGGCTCGGGGAGGGGAGGGGGGCCCGGTCCCTCCTCAGGTGAAGCCGCCGCCGATGGAGCCGCCGCTGCGGAGCCGCTGAGCCCCCCAGTCCCCACCCCCCAGCGGCCGGGCCGGGGGGCCCCTCCCCCGCTGCCCCTCCCCTCAGGTGAGAAGGGGGAGGGGCAACGGGGTGGGGGTCCTGGAGGAGATGGCGGGGCCGGGGGGGACGGGATAGGGGGGGGGTGGGGAGGTGTGAGGGTGGGGGCTGTGGGGAGGGGATAGAGGAGACTGTGGGGGTTGGGATGGGGGGGCTGTGGGGTGGGGGCTGTGGACGGGGTGGGCTGGGAGGGTTGGGGGCAGGGGATGGGCTGTGGGGAGGGGATGGGGGGGCTGTGGGGTGGGGAGGTGTGAGGGTGGGGGCTGTGGACGGGGGGCTTTGGGGAGGGGATAGAGGGGGGCTGTGGGGGTTGGGCTGTGGACAGGGGGTGGGCTGGGAGGGTTGGGGGCAGGGGGCTAAAGGAGGCGTCTGGGGTGGGTGGGGGGAGGCAAGGTGGGTACAGAGGCATCTCTCTGGGAGGGAGGGGATGGCTGAGAGGAGAAGGCCGGGGTAATGGGGTGCAGCTGGCTGAGGCTGGAGGGCTGATAGGGGAACTATTGGGAATGGGGGGAGAATTGGGGAGTGTTTCCCTGCTGCTCAGGAGTCCCAGATTTCCTTTTTGAAGCCCCTTTTCTTCATGTTTTAAGGGGGGGGCACTGGCGTGAGAGGGGATAGACTGGGGACATACCTGGGTCCTTCTATTTTCCCTTCTCGGTTCCTCTCCATATGCTGCCCTGCGAGCTTGGTAGCTTTAGGGAACTGGGGTGGGGGGAGGTACACCCTTCCCTCCACAGGGATCAGACTAAAGAATCCACAATAAATCGTCGCCTCCTAGGGTTTTACTTGTAGTTACTTTTGGAAAAGAGGAAAGAAACACTCTGATTCCCCCCCCCCCCCCCCCCCCCCCCCCCCCCCCCCCCCCCCCCCCCCCCC
>QXTE01000170.1:2141432-2260102 GCA_003942145.1 Platysternon megacephalum
CCCCCCCCCCCCCCCTTTCCAGCCTGTTACCCTTCTCCCTTTACTTTGGCCACTCCCAGCTTTCAAATGGACATGATATTCCTCTATAAGAAAAAATAAACTTAACCTGTTTCGTTGGCACTTGGTAGTACCAGGCACCCTGTGGGGGTGTGGGAAGAGTGAAGGGTTTCACGTTTTTAGAAATGCAACTAAAGTTTCTTATTTCTAGTCCTTCAGGGACAGTGAATCTTGTTGGATTTCCATAAAATTGCTTTGCTTCCCAGCTTCAGCCCAGTGTCTTGTAGGTTGATTTGTCTGATCATCTTACATTCTTGGAGGAATTTCTTTTCGGTTGCTTAAAGTAACTTACCCTTTTCCTAGCCCGGCAGATGCAGCCGTGTGCACATTGTACTACTTACAGCTGGCGTGATGGTGCACATGCACAAGGTGGCGGGGTTAAGGTTAAGGCTGCTGTTGGATAATACTTAGCACTTTTCATCTGAGAAGCGTGAAACTGTCAGGTTGGTGTCTGGCTTAGATGATGATTTCCTTGCTCAGCTTTATCTCTGCACTAACAGTTCCATTTGTTGGGGTATTTGGAAGATTTGCTCATAATCTTGAACGTCTTTACCCGCCTCAGACCCCTCTGAAGGGGGGAAGTGCTGCTATCCTCATTTTACAGATGGGGAGCTGAGCCACCAGAGGCTAAGTGACTTGAGCAAGGTCATTCAAGAAGTCAGTGGTGGAGCAGGGAATTGAACATGGGTGTCCCACGTCCCAGGCTAGCACCTGTGATTACTTTATTTGTATTACCATAGTGCGTAGGAGTCCTAGTCATGGACCAGGCTGCATTGTGCTCGGCGCTGTACAGACCTAGCCAGTGGACCATCCTTTCTTTATCACCTGATGTTCGGTACCTCAGGAGGAGGAGGATGTATTGTGCAGAGTGCCATCTGCTGAATGGTACCCGACCACTGATGTATGTTGTTCGCCTCATAACTGAAGACGACTTAGATCCAAGCAAAATCTAAATTTCCTTCCCACATGAGGAGTATTGCCTCACTACAGCACACACAAACCCTCCACAAAAGCATTCCTCACTGGGACAAGGCATTGTACCTCAGCATAGATAAGGAAGAAGGATCCAAATTTCCTAGCGTGGCAGGGGTAAGGCGCATGAAGACACATCGGCAGCAGCCTTGCGGCGAGACGTTCTTGGACCACAAGCTGTTGTTGGCAACTTGAGGATAAACGTAGCTGCCTCGGCTCTGTACTCCTCTGTCTGGTTCTGTGGCTCTTGATTTGAATCTGAACTCTCGAGTGAGCTCGCCAGGCTTAGAAGTGGCCTGTCCTGGGACCTGTGCGCTAGAAGAAATAATATTTCTTATCTGTGGTTCAGCTGCCCCCAGAGGGAGGGGATGGTCTTGTGACCAAAGCACAGGGCAGGAGTCCCGTGCTATGTTCCCAGCTCTGCCACTGACTCAGTGTGTGCCCTTTGGCAAGTCTCATAAAGGCCCCGTGCCTCAGTTTCCCTATTAGTAAGGTGGGGGTAATATCTTGAGGAAGGTTAAGAAAATGTAACGCTTTAATCATAATATTTGTAAAGTGTCTCAAGGTCCTCAGGTAAGCGGTGCTGTGTTAGTGCAGGGAGCAGTCCATTCCTCATGCCCTGAGTCTGGTCCTCTGAGACAGTAAGTTTGGTGTACAGAAGTGCCAAAGGCAATGTTATCTAGACAAAGCTTTGGGGTGTGTTCAGACTAGGAATCAAGGTGTGTTCTTACCACATGTTCAAGTCCTAAAGACAAGGCAGTCTGTAGTTTTCATGTGTGTTAGCAGGTTGAGGTACATGCTTGGAAACTAGAATGCCTTGTTAGCTAGCCCGTGGTACGATCACTCCCCTTTTTGCCTGGTGAAGACCAGGGCACGGTCATTGCTGAGTTGTTGATCCAAGGCTGCAGAGGTATCGGGAGGAGAAGGGTAAGTATTGTCCTCACTTAGAACTTGTCTTGTGCATGTAGCGAGAGGGATAATGATTTTGAGCTTCGTCTTAGCTTTCACTTTCAGGGACTCCATGCAACCTCAGAGACCTCAGTTAGTCATGCCCCCCAGCTTGCAAAGGCTGAGCTTGGAAACCTAGTGAAAGTGTCACTGTTTAGAGTGGGAGGCAGTTTGGCCTAGTAGTTAATTTGATTCCCCAAAAGCCTTAATTCCTTTGGGGAATTTATACAGCAGCAGCTTGTACCTGGTAACGGAATTATAGGACCACAGATATTAGGTTTTGGTCTCCCATCCTGTGAGATGGAGATGGGGTTATCTGAGGTCACCAAAGGAGGAAGAGGTAGAAAATGCCAATGGGGGAAGAGAGCGCGTGAGGATTATTTATTCTGTTTGCAGTGGATCAGTTCATTTGAAAGCTTGTGTGCATCTGGCATCGGTACAGTTAATGTTAGTCAAGTACATTGTGTTTCTATACTGCCTCATGTTGGATCTCAAAATATTGGTGTTCAAAAGTGCAGTACGCCTTTATTTGTAAAGGTCGTTGTCACTCTAGGGTGGTGGGTGGGAGTGGGACTGACTTTCCATTTGTCTGTGAATCCGTCTAGGCAAATGCTGAGGAGGTCGGGTTTTCCTTCAATCCCTTAGAAAGAAAAGAAGCTTCTTGCATTTCATGCTACCTCTTGTAGTTTTCAGCATAGCAGCCCATGATTATGGTTATTATTTATTCAAATTGTGGTAGTGCCCAGAGAACTCAACAAGGACCTAGATGCTGTACAAAAACACGGTAAGAGACGGTCCTTCTTTTTATGCTTTGAATTCAAACTTTGTTTTAAAAGTTTTTTAATCTTCGTGTTTAAGAGCAGTATTTGAACTTACTATTTTATTACGCCTCCATCCATGGTCTTAAATAAATAGTATATTGCTGCATGGGAAATTTACACATAGGCCTCCTATTAGCATTATTAGAAAGTTACATCTCTGGGAGACTCTTTCCAATGATATAATCCTAAAAAAAAAAAAAAAAAGCACCTTTGCTTCAGTCAAATAGAGTTCTTGTAACAGTTCATATTTTATATAAAGCCACTCGGTCGGACCTAATTTTGGGTGTTGCCCAGAGGAAATGGATTTAGATCTCTAAAGTGGTTTATCGTATCCCTTGCAACCCCCCACCCTGATTTTTTTATAGAAAGGACAGAATTTTTCCTCATATTTACGCAGCCTTTAGAATAAGGGACTCCAGCACGGGAGTTATTTAAGAGCTGCTTGGTGTTGTGTGCTTGTCCACTGATGTTCTTAGAGGGAAAAATATCCAGCTTATCCTTATAGCTTAGGATGCTGCTAAGTGTAATAAAATGGTGGTCATGATGAGTTGACCAGAGCAGTAAAGGGGACCTGTTTATTAGGATAAGTCCCTACTACAAAGGGATCTCACTAAACTGGGTGACTGACCGATGGAATTCAATGCTGATAAGTGCAAAGTAATGCACGTTGGGGGGAAAAATAATTCCAACTCTACATACAAAACGATGGAGTCTGAATTAGCTGTTACACTCACGAAAGAGATCTTCGAGTCATCATTGGTAGTTCCCTGAAAACATCTGCTCAGCATGCAGCCACAGCCAAAGAGCTACCAATGTTAGGAACCCCTAGGAACGGGATAGATAATAAGACAGAAAATATCATAATGTCACTATTATAAATCCATGGTATGGCCACACCTGGAATACTGTGTGCAGTTCTGGTTGCTTCAGCTCAAAGTGATACATTAGAATTGGAAAAGGTGCAGAGAAGGGCATTGAAAATGATTAAGGGTATAGGACAGCTTCCACCTGAGGAAAGATTAAAAAGACTGGGACTGTTTCTCTTATAAAAGAGATGGCTAAAGGGGGATATGATAGAGGTCTATAAAATCACGAATGGCATAGAAAAAGTGAATAAGGAAGTGTTATTTACTCCTTCTCATAACACAAGAACTAAGGGTCACCAAATGAAATGAATAGGCAGCAGGTTTAAAAGAAACAAAAGGAAGTTCTGCTTCACACAGCGCACAACCAAACTGTGGAACTCATTGCCATAGGGTGTTGTGAGGGCCAAAAGTATAAGTGGGTTCAAAAAAACAATTAGATCAGTTCCTGGAGGACAGGTCCATCAATGGCTATTAGCCAAGATGGCCAGGGACACATCCCCATGCTCCAGATATCCTTAAACTACTGACTGCTAGAAGCTGGGACTGGATGAGGGGGTGGATCACTTGAAATTGCCCTGTTCTGTTCATTCCCTCTGAAACTTCTGGCAGTGGCCACTGTCGGAAGACAAGAGACTCGGCTAGATGGACCATTGGTCTGACCCAGAATGGCGGTTCTTATGTAGTCATCTTCTGTCGAGTGCGTGAGTTAGATTTATTTCTATATCACGTGTCTTTCTCTCATTCCTAAAGCAGAAACTTGAAAAGGCTGCAGCTTAACACTTTAATATTACATTAAATTTGCCCAGTAAAACCTCATTAGACGGCACGCTTCAGAATAAGCACCCAAGAAAATCAGTGGACCCTTCCCAATTCAGAAATGATGCACAGGTAGACACTGCCTTTTGGTCTAGTATTACATTGAATTCATTTTTCCAATTACACTGCGGGCTTTTTACTAATCTATTACAAAGCATTAAATAATGAAAACTCAACTGCCATGGATAAAATTAAGGGACAAAGACAACATCATGCTGCGCTAGCTCTGTGTTTTGATTTTGTCTATTTACTTGCTAATTTGTCAAAATCACTCAGCTGCAAAGGGTGTTCTCCAGTTCTGCTCTACCAGATAACTGCAGCTAGCCGCGGCAGTGCATGAGTATGCAACTCGGAGCTCTGAAAGCAGCTTCCTTGGCATTTAAAGCATTGGCAGTTTGATTAAAAACAAACATTTTTTTTAAAAATCCTTTGTACTGAGCTTATTTTTGAAATGCTTCCAATGACCCAAACTTTAAAAAAAGCCGGTTCGTCCGATGAACGTCTGTCTGTAGCAAAGGTGGAAAAAAGTCCTCATGCTGGAAAATAAACGGCTGGTGATGGAAACAAAGGGTTGGAAAAAGAAAATACAGGGGCGTTTATGGCTCTTATTAATTCTTACCCTAGCAGAGATGCTAATTATGGCTGTGTCTGCCCTAGATCTGTTTCTTCACACGTCCCACAGCTGAAGTTCAACTGGTGGTGTGATGCTTGTATAAATAATAATAATACCCAGAACTTATGTAGGGGCTTCTCATCCATAAGTCTCAAAGTGCTTTACCAAGTAGGTCAGTATCATTATCTGTAGGATGGGGAAACTGAGGCACATAGGGTGACTTGCCCAGTGGTGGAGCTGGGAATAGAACCCAGCTCTCCTGGGTACCAGTCCAGTGATCTATCCTCCTAGGCCATGCTGCCTCAGACCATAGTCCTCTTCTGGACTCTGTATACATTAGCACTTCCACCATTAGTACTTTTGTTGGAGCTGCAAAGGTGCGCAGACCTCTTTAGTAAGTTTATCCTCTGTCAATGACTCCGTGGCTGACCAAGTCATTAGAAGAATGAAGATGTTCTGAAGAGTTTGCTTTTAGACATTTGCTTTCCCTTGTTTGAATGATCCACTTGTTGAACTGACACTGCAGTCAGCTTGTGAGGCCTCCCTGTGTTCTTCCTGGACAGCCCTATGTTGGAAGGAGAAAGGTGTATTTACTCTTGGTATTTATTTCCATGGGCGTATTTTCAGGATTGGGAATGTCTCCGGCTGTTCCTGATTAGCTTCATGTCTGGACTGATAATATTTCAATTATATCCCGTCACCCTAGTAAAATAAATTGTCTTCAGTTTTCAAAGCATTCTTCTAATTTGTAAAACCACCATAGAAAAGTCCAGGCAGAGAGAGGTTCTGCAAATCTTTGAAGTGATGCCGCTTATTAAGCACTTGCTTGTCTACTGATCATTGTTATCTCAATTCCTGGCATTTGGCTTTATATCTCAAAGTGCTGTACAGGTCTGTCTCATCTTACGCTGGGGTTACGTTCCGCGGTCAGCGCCTAAAGCGAAAACCGTGTATAGTCAAAATTACATTGAATGTAATGGCGGGCGGAATCGCCCGCACTACAGAAACAGTATTTATATTATTTTTCTCTTTTGTTTTTTGTTTTTTTTCCTTGTTTTTGCCGACCGCGTAAAGCTGAAATCGCACATGTTAAATGCGCCTAAGATGCGACAGACCTGTACAAACATTAGCTAATCCTCATAACATCAGTTGTGAGGTGAGTATCTTCACCTGTATTTTACAGATGGGGAAACTGAAACACAGGAGATGAAATTTACTTGCCTGTATCAGTGGTGGTTGGGCGTGGAACTCTGAAGTTCTTGATTGCCAAACCTGATGCTCGGACTGCTAGACTATGCCATCTCTCTGGTGTCTTGTGTTGTAGGAAGGCAGCAAGGATGTATTTCAAAGTTCTGACAATGCTTCCTTATGAAACCAAGTTCCTGAAGAAAGTTTAATTATATAAAGCTGACCCGCAAAGGAATAAAAAGTTTGTCATTTTTTATTGTATTTTATTTACTTATTGCTTCCTTGTGATGATAAAATGCAAAGGTTTTGCTTGGTTTTTTAACCATTGGCAATATCAAGTCTTGTCTGTCTTGTTTTTGATGGAAGTTTCCTGGAGGACTAGAAAATTGTTGTGGGAACTTTCTCAGCACTCAGTTGAAGTACCAATTTGAATCTTTCACACACAGCTTTTTCTCCCAAGAGTGCATCAGATGTTGGAGTTAAATAGACGCTTAGAAAAACAATGTTTGGAATAAGTCTGGCTGAAAAATAAACCTCCACAAATCTTCCTCTTCTTAATTGCTTAGCTTTCAGTTTTTATGGCTGATTCTTAATATAAAACATTTATTGGTGATGGAGAAAATAAACCAAATTCCTATTGCAAAAGGAAAGTAAAATTAGAACAGGAGCATAAACTCTGGCAAATCAAGTGTAAAAGTATAATTAGGGAGACCAAAAAGGAATCTGAAGAACAGCTAGTAAAAGACACACAAACTAACAGCAATTTTTTTTTTAAGTAAGTCAGAAGCAGGAAGCCTGCCGAACAGTCAGTAGTGGGGTCACTGGATGATCGAGTTGCTAAAGGAGCACTCAAGGAAGACAAGGCCATTGTGGAGAAACTAAATGAATTCTTTGCATCCGTCTTCACTGCAGAGGATGTGAGGGAGATCCTCACACCCGAGTCGTCATTTTTAGAATGACAAATCTGAGGACCTGTCTCAGATTGAGGTGTCAGTAGAGGGGGTTTTGGAACAAACTGATAAACAGTAATAGGTCACCAGGACCAAACGGAATTCACCCAAGGGTTCTGAAGGAACTCAAATATGAAATTGCAGAACTACTAACTGTGGTATGTAACCTATAACTTAAATTGGCCTCTGTACCAGAGGACTGGAAGACAGCGAATATAACACCAATCTTTAAAAAAGGCTCCAGAGGCAATCCTGACAATTATACACCAGTAAGCCAATTTGTTGAGGAAGAGTCAGCATGGCTTTTGTGAAGGTAAATCTTGCCTCACCAATCTATTAGAATTCTTGTAGGGGGTCAACAAACATGTTGATTGAGTGGGTCTAGTGTACTTGGTCTTTCAGAAAGCCTTTGCCAAAGTCCCTCACCAAAGGCTCTTAAACAAAGTGAGCAGTCGTGGGATAAGAGGGAAGATCCTCTCATGGATCAATAACTGGTTAAAAGATAGAAAACAAGGGATAGGAATAAATTATCAGTTTTCACAGTGGAGAGAGGTAAATAGTGGGGTTCCCCAAAGATCTGTACTAGAACCAGTGCTGGTCAACATATTCATAAATGATTAGGAAAAGGGGGTGAACAGTGAGGTGGCAAAGTTTGCAGACGGTACAAAACTACTCAAGATAGTTAAGGCCAAAGCTGACTACAAAGAGTTACAAAGGGATCTCACAAAACTGGGTGACTAGACAAGAAAACGGCAGATGAAATTCAACGTTGATAAATGGAAAATAACGCACATTGGAAAACATAATCCCAAGTATACATACAAAATAATGGTGTCTTAATTAGCTGTTACCACTCAAGAAAAAGAGGTTGGAGTCATGGATAGTGCTCTGAAAACATCTGCTCAGTGTGCAGTGGCAGTTCAAAAAGCTAACAATGTTAGGAACAGGATAGATGATAAGACAGAAAAGATCATAACGCCACTATATAAATCCATGGTACGCCCACACCTTGAATACTGCCTGCAGTGCTGGCCGCTCCATCTCAAAAAAGGCATATTAGAATTGGAAAAAGTACAGAGAAGGACAACAAAAGTGATTACGGGTATGGAACAGCCTCTATCTGAGGAGATATTAAAAAGACTGGGACTGTGCAGCTTGGAAAAGAGATGACTAAGGTGGGATATGATAGAGGGCTGTAAAAGCATGGTGTGGTAAAAGTGAATAAGGAAGTGTTAGTTACCTCCTCCACCTAACAGAAAAACCAGGGGTCACCTGCTGAAATGAATAGGCAGCAAGTTTAAAACAAATATAAGGAAGTACTTCTTCACAGAACACACAGTCAACCTGTGGCACTCCTTGCCAGGGGATGTTGTGAAGGCCAGAAGTGTGACTGGGTTCAAAAAAGAACGAGATAAGTTCATGGAGGAGAGGTCCATCGACGGCTATTTCCCAAGATAGTCAGGGACACAGCCCCATGCTCTGGGTGTCCCTATACCTTTGACTGCCAGAAGCTGGGACTGAACAGCAGGGGATGAATCACTCAATAAATTGCCCTGTTTTGTTAATTCCCTCTAACAGAAGACAGGATGCTGGGCTAGATGGACCATTGGTCTGACCCAGTCTGGCCGTTCTGATGTTCTTAATTCAGAAAACCTATTGGACAGTTATTAGCCACACGGATTTAAAAGCAGCTTGAAATCTCACTACTGCCATGCAGTTTGGATTAATGGTAAAATAAAAATTATATTTAAAATGTCCTTATTTGAAGAGGGCTTTGTCTAGGGACCGTGTGTAACAGGAGAGGAGAAATGCAGCTTTCTAAACTGCATTCATCAAATAGCTTGAAGGTGTTTTGATTTGTATGTTTCCTTTTTCGCGAACAAAAAGTGTTCAGTGTTCGTGTCTTCCCTCTTGTCTGTGAAGGAAAGTACGTAAGTTCTCAAACATATTCCATCAGGTACGGACCCTACATGGGCTTGACTGAAAAATCAGAATATTTTATCCAGTGTATGTTACAGGCAATTGTTTGAAAGTTTATTCTCTTGCTTTTTTAAAGCATGGCCCTCCTGGCTCTTTTTGCATTACAGCTTTATTTGATATTGTATTTCTTATACCAGCTCTATCCAGAACAAAGTTCAATAACAGCTGAAGAGGGGGCAGAGAAATTCAGAGATTATAGGCAGGAGAGAAAAGATGGATTTTAGCTGCAATTTGCGGTAGGATGAAGTCAGTTCTAACAGCAATTATTGTTTTGATGCCACCTTTTTAATTTGGGATCTTTCAGTATTAATAGGGTCACGTCCCACTCTGTAAATGATTGGAAGCTAAGTGTACATCTTGAAATATCATCTTAGCCCTCCACCCCCTGTGCAGAATGGGGGCCCTGAACTCACGCACTTATAACGTATTTCCCCTGCTCTTTCAGCATAATAAGTGGAGGCATGCTAACCCTAAAGGTCACTGAAAGAGTCTCAATTTAGACAAGGCCTGTCTCCTTGAAGGAGAGGATGAAGCGAGTACGTTTTAGCACCATCGACCCTGTGAGTATCTTGTTTTCTTTGCACCCTGAGTGGAGGGAAAAATAAATGCACAACACTCTGAAGCTGGCTGTGGCAAGTTTGCGTCTGAGTTGAAAAGCACAAGCTGTTGCTTTTGCCTTGATTAGTGGATTCACTGAAGCTGGAAGTTTTCATCGCTCCTTGCGATCTGTTGCGTTGCTTTTGTCGGTTAATTGTTTTCATGCCATTAAAATGTGAGGGTGTTCATTTGAACCGTTCCCTAGGGAGGCTCCTGTTTATCCCAGCTCACAGCTTGAACGGCACGAAGAGTCCAATTTGTGCATCTTAAACAGTGAATCATGGCGAGCACAAAAATAAACGTACGTTCTCTCCAGGGGGACGATACACATGCAGATCAACTTGGAGTGTTGGGCTCTCGTGAGGACCTGAAGAATTTTAATCATTGTGGCCAGGCTGTCCATAAACCTGTTGTAGGATCTGGAGCTTTCTGCAGAAGGCAGGGCTTCTTCCCATTAGGGGTCAATGGTCATTGTGATCCTACTTGTAATAATGCAGATGCCTCAGTATAATTTGGTTGGAATTTAGTGTTCTCGCTCTTGCAATTATGGCATCAGGAATCTGAAAAGTGTTCCACGGCTGACGTTGGGATATTTAAAATGCAGAGCACTATTTCACAGTACTTAGGGTATCAACAGAGTAATGGGATGAAATTAAGAGAAGAAAAATGTAGGCGGTCTTCCAGGGAGAACAAAAGGACTGTAGAATTGTGTCCCAAGGGACTGATGGAATCCTCATGGTTTGAGACGCTTGGAAGTAGACGGGAGTCTGGGGACGGATGGACTAGGTGTGACCTAACAAGACTTTTCTATCTCTAGAATTCTTTCATAATCCAAATAACTACTAAATACACAGTGATGCAGCCCTTTCCCCCCCTCCATAAGGCAGTCCAGTCCTAGCTTTTCTCAAAAGCCCCTCTCAGTGCAAAGGACGTTTACAAACGGCATCACAGTGAGATTGGAGATTTTGCTTTTAATTGAGCTATTTCTGAGTTTTTTTCCCCCCCGAGTCTTGTCACTAGGGGAAAAGTCCTTATTTCAGAGAAGATGAGAACTTCAAGCAGTTCTAAAGCCACTCTGCTCTAATTTTAGTGCATTTAAGTTCCTAATGCTCTAACACGATCATGTCTGAAAGCTAGGAGGACGGGGTAGCTATTGGCCTGCTGTCTGCCACAGTAGCAGTGTGAGATGGGATGGCTCAATGGGCGAAGTGTGACGTTTGACATGTTTCATGTCCCTGTAGCTGCAGGGTCAAATCTCCAGGAGCATGGACTCTACCCTCTCCAAGGAGATAAACTGTTTTGTGCATTTTGCTCTGGATCTTTCACACCAGACCTTATAAACCAAGGAGGGTCACGTCTCTTCTGTGTGGGCACCAAAGATCCCATGGGACACTTTTCTTAAGAATAGGGGATCCTCCAGTGATCTAAATATCCCCTTCCCTTTCAATTGTGCAGACCATTCTGGAGGCAGCTGTATTTCAGAGGGGCTGATCATTCAGCATTGGTAAAAGGCTTTGAGACAAAGGTAGTTTTGTAAATACAAGCGCACTCCTATCAAGCAGTTGCTAACTGGCAATTGAGAGCAAACCTGAGAACGTAACCATTCGATCTTCCTTTATAATCAAATTCCTTCCAGACCCAGCGCATGTCACCAAAATGTAAAATTCATCCTTTGAAGCAATCAGTTTCTTTAAACCAGAGATTGTTTTCAGTCACCTGGCATTGCTGACTTTGAGATCTAGGGTCTGATCAGTGCAGCTGTTGAGTGTGTGTGTTTGTAAAAATGTCTCAGAAAAAAATACCAACAAAACTGTTTATTCAGCTGAGGGTCCTTGAGGCCAGTCATTGCTAGTGGGTTTAGATGAGTAGTGCCTTATTCACCAGATGTAGCCAGACTTCCAAAGTAAAAATTCCTGCTGGTCGGCACCTGGCTTGGCCAACTGCTGTAAGGAGTTCCCAGTTCTCTTCTCCCCTTTTAAAACACAGAGATGGCGTCTGAGCCTCACTTCCTTGATGTTGGGCACAGACTTCTTGACTCGAATGGGGCTGCTGGTGTGAATAAGGAGTAATGGCTGTGGAACTGGGCCTCCGGCTCGGCAGGACTCTTGGCATTACTAGCCGATTACTTAGCTTGTGTGAAATTAGTCGCTCTCGGTCCTGTTCCTTGCCAGCCCCTGCGCACAGTTGAAAACAAAAATTGAAATTGTTCTTCGCCTTGCCAAGAGGCCAAGGATTGAATGGGGCCCAGAGCTCCCTCTAGGATGGGGCTGAGGCATATTGGGGGGCGTCCAGGGAAGCCTGCACTGCTTGTGTGTTCAGCTGATGATGCTCTGGTGAGCAGCAAGTCGGTGGAAAAGCAACGCACATGCTGGCTGCAAGAGGAAGTCTGGTTCGGCTTGTCCTGAGTGTGGCGTTACAGAGCCAAAGCAAACTCTGCTTTGTAATTAACCAGGGTCTTAGGGCGATAGATGGGGCAGTGTTAGTTCAAGTTGGCGTCGAGAGAACGTGATTTGAAAGGGGCACCTGCTTTATTAAACAATACAATAAATTGGGCAAACCTGATAAGTGGCCCCACTTCATACCAAATAATCCACTTTTAAACATCAATAAACACTTGTCTTTTGAAAGATTTTAGGATAATCCCTTTGCATTTTGTTGTGGGGTTTTTTTTAATTGAGTGTTTTCAATGGCTTCTGCAGAGTCCAGGGAAAGGGGCGGGAGCAGGGCCGGCGCAACCCATTAGGCGACCTAAGCGGTCGCGTAGGGCACCACCATTTGGGGGGCGCCGGCGCCCCGGTCGTCGTCGGCATTTCGGGGGCGGGACCTTCCGCCGCCTAGGGCGGCGAAAAAGTTGGCGGCGCTCCTGGGCGGGAGAGTGAACGAACTAAAAATGACTTGTATTAGCGTGTCGTGTGCCCTTCGTATGGAGCCAGGCGAATCCCCAAGTGGGTGTGCATAACATTAAACAACAAAATTATGGATTCAACCAAATAAAACAGCAGGAGGCACAGTTGCTGTATAACCTGGCGTTTATACAGTAATTTCAACCTCAATTATTTTCATCTCGTAAAGTTAATTGCCACTGTGGGTAGGAAGCTTTTCCAGTGTAATTCAGCCCTCGGAACTGGAACTGGATAACCAGCAAATCCAGCGTTTCGAGTAGCAGATAGAGCAAGGACCCGTTGTCTATAGTTGTTTTAAAGCTGTGAGGACAATAAAAGAAGGGAGCCTCTCTGCTTGATTTTTTTTGGGGGGGCGGGGGGGGCAGTTTATTTAGCGTGATTAACTGTGAAAATGTTAGTGACGCATCGGGGACCGAGTCCTCTTGTTTATCTACAAAATAGGAGCAAGCAGCCCCACAAACTCCCACCCTCAAGGTTTGTCTTGGTTCTGGAGATTCCATCCACCTTTAGGGCTGGGAGGGCAGTTTCTGCTGCGATTACCAGCAGCAGAGCCCATTTTCGTATTTGTAACGGGGATACTTGCGTTACTGGAAACTGAGCAGAGACCCACCAACTCACAGGACAAAGGCTGACAAATAGCTATCCGACGGAAACCACCACTGCTGACCCAGCCTGGCTTTAAACTGGTGACCCAGGAGCGAAAGGCTCCGTGTGTCAAAGCCAGCTTGTTTTTATGGATGCTTTTCAACTCAGTGGGGGTTGGCGAGACCCAAACTTTATTTCAAAATGAGTAATTAGATCTGGTGGGTTAATAGAAAGTGATTTAGTAAATTAATGCAAGAAAGAAAGATGTCCTGCTTTTCATCCAGGGATCTGAACATGCTTTACAAAGGAGGTCAGTAACCTTGTCCCTGCTTTGCAGATGAGATACAGAGTGACCTGGCTAAGGTCACCCAGGAGGCCGGGGGAAAAGCTGGGACTGGACCCCAGCTTTCATGAGTCCCAGTCGATTGCTCAAGCCACGAAGCCATCCTGTCTCCCTGGCTGCCCTATCCATTTCTGTACTGATCTCCTCTACGCTGCCCCCCAGTTTGCTTCTAAAATTGTAACGTTAACACCATTTATTTGAGTTCCTTTGGTTTAAAAAAAAATCCTCTCTAAAATGGGAATTATCAGAAGGGGGTAACTCCGATTATTTCTCTGACTTTTTTTTTTAAAAAGCAGTTTGCACTGGCTTTAAGTAATATTTGATCATTAAAAAAGGGAGGGAAAAAGTTAATTCTATTGGTTTTTTGGCCTTTGTGTTCACATTTTGCAAATGGCATTTATTTTCCTTCTCAAGGAGATAATTCATCGCAGCAAATGATCACTTTTAATTGTTCTCTGCAGCAAATTCTCCTAGTTTCCGAACGTACCAACTGCCAATTACAGCGTGAATTCTAAACAGCCAGACTTGTGTTTTTTGAGGCTGTCCTCGTTTTGTTTTTTAAACAACAAATGTAATTGACAAAAAGCCATTTGGATGTGTACAATGTTCATTATCTCTGCAGGGCACCAAGTAGCAAAATAGAAGGCAGATTTTGCTTTTATTCTAGCATGACCTTTGGAATGGCTGTTGCCAGACTGCTCAGCGGCACATTGGGTGCTAGTTTTCAATCTCATTGCCCAAAGAAGCATCCTTTTTCATTGATAAAATGAAGCTGAATGCTTCAGTTACACACTTCTCCCACTCCAGACTTCAGGTACCTGCTGCCACCCCATATATACCAGCATCAGTTTTCAGTAGAGAAGTCCCCTGTTGAAATGGGGCATTGCAGCCGAGTCAGGTTGATTAAATGAATTGTATGTACAACTGTTATCATACCTGGCCACTTGAGGTTTCAGATTAATTAGCAACGGCCTGTGGGCACTTGTCCTTCTGGACCAGTGAAGTTTGAATCAGGTCTTGCCTTGTCAGATGCTCCAGGAGAATTGACAGCTGCTTTTCCCCCGTCTTACACCACTTCCAGTGTTACAAGTCTGACTTTTAAGAACTAATGTCATTTGACAAACAGACTCCCGTGTAACTGCTGCAGACCTGTGATGGTGGAGAGCTGAAGGCAGGGGCTCGGATGAAAATGCACTGTGTTCATTTTGTTTCTTGGGAATCATTGCTTGTTAGTTGGATGCTATGTACTGCAAACTGCCAAACCTTCCTTGCATTGACCGCTGTATAATAGCTACAGCTTAAAACCAGGTTTTGCTTTCCAATAGAAGCTTGTTTCTCGGTGCCTAGAAAGTAGCTCTTTAGTGAGCAAACTACATTTAGTTCCAAAGCGGGGATCAAATCAAAGTTTTAGCTTGTTCCACTGTGTCAAAGTCAGTGCTGCAAGCTGGCATTTATAAATCAGGGCTGGGTAATTCATCCACTATCAGAGGTTGATGGGCCTTTTTACTAAAGAGGTTGTGTCTGGAAAGAGATTCCAGCCGTCCATTTCCAGAGACTTGCTGACAGAGCTCTGCTTTTCTTTCAGCAAAGTACCTTAAAGATGGATATAGAAGACTGCAATGGACGCTCCTACATATCTGGTATGTCACTTATTTTGCTGTTGTCCGATATTTTGGATATCTGTATTTCAAAAGGCCATTTTCTGATGCTCAGTAGTTACCTGTCTGGGAGTCTAATGCCGGTGTGTTGTTTTGCTCCACAGCTCTACCGTAAGGCACATAATTGATGGTGGTGATCTGGATTGTTTTCAGATTATCTAGCATAGTTTGTTAATACTAAGATCTGAAAAGTATTAACACATGTTGGCGTTCCCCTTCTCAGCAACAGATACATCCACTGTCAATAAGGATAGTTTTAGAAACGGAGTTAGAATTTAGTTTGCCAAGATCAACCTAATGATACCAGATTTTATACACTTGGTTAGTCGTGTGTGATGCTCCAGTCTGTTCAGGGTGCCAATCCAGGCCAGTGAGGGGTTGTGTCACCACTTGCTATGCAACCCTGGGTGCCTTACAAGGCCTTGATACTGTAGTTCTCAGCCTGGGACGCTCACAGTCAGCAAGAAGCATGCAGCTCACATCCTGAGTGTCTCTGCTTAGACAGCCATGGTTCAACAGCCTGAATATAGCCCCACTCTGGCTTCCACCAGCCTGGGTTACAACCAGTGAGATGACCCCAACGCACCCCCAGTCCTGAATTTCCCCAAACCCGTATGCCTTGACGTGTCCAGCCCTCTCCCGGCCAGCTCAGGGAAATAATAAGGTTGATTTGCTCCTGTGAAGAGTCCCATCCCACCAGCTCATTACTTTAACTGGAGTTAATACTCACTGCCAGTTCAACACAGCACTGGCTTGGTCTGTAGTAAAAATAAACCATTTTATTAACAGAAGAGCATGAATGAAGTGAGTTCAAGGGAATAAAGGTAGAAAGGATTCCAAGTAACACACAACAAAACATGCTTCCAATGGCTAAGACTTCACTTACCTCGATCCCAGACAGTAGCTTGGTAAAATCCTTACCACGTGCTCCCAGCAAGATAACTCAAAATGGCTGATCATACCAAGGCCAGGACCTTGTCACAGAAGAGCAACAGGCTGGCTTCCCTTGTCTCCCCAAGTGAAAGAGATCTTAGGGGCTCTCTTCCCCTTCTCTCTAGTCCAGTTCCCACAGACTGCAACCCCCTCCCCCTTGGGTTGAAGGATCCTAGAGACTGGTACACAGCTGCCTCCCCTACCTCCCTGTCTGGGGGGGGAGCTGTTCCTTCTCTTCTTCAGCCACGCGTTTTAAAACATGCTATTAGTGAGTCTTCATAATTCCTCCTAGAGTGTTAATACAGCCATTTCCCAAGGACGTTCATCGCCAGTGTGTTCCAGGCATTCATAAATGACCTGATATTGTATTCAGTCAGTTGATTCAGTTGCATATGATTTGATGTTTAGACTCCCCATCTCTATAGCTCAGATAAAATTTCTCTTCCCTGCTGGGGTGTAACCATGCTGTCTCTCCTGCCCCCCCATGTGTTAGCTTGATAGCTTTATTTATCTATAAATGCATTCGGATTGTCTTTCCAAGTACTTTGGAAGTAACTGCCCGGTAGAGAAACCACATTCCTTTGTGTGGGGTGGGGTAACTCCTGTTTGACTGGCAAACGTATTTTAAGAATTATACTTTCAGTTTCTGTCCATAACTTTGCACCAGTTTCTTGCACCTTTCTTGCACATTGATATTAATAATCAGCAAGTTACGAGCTTTCCAATGACATTACATGGCACCTCAGATACAGATTATAACAATAGTGAGTTGGGGGATGCAGGGCTGGTCAGGCCTAGGGTGACCACATGTCCCGATTTTTATAGGGACAGTCCCGATATTTGGGGCTTTTTCTTATACAGGCTCTTATTACCCCCCACTCCCTGTCCCGATTTTTCACGCTTGCTGTCTGGTCACCCTAGTCAGGCCAGCTGCCACTCACTGCTAGATATCAGGAAGCCCCTTGCCCTCTGCCAATGGGCAGTTCTGAATGTCATAATGTGCTCATCGGTTTGGTGATCATTAGTACCTCGGGTCCTCCAGACCACAGGTCAGATCTCGGCCCTCACTGCAAACGGAAGGAAAAGTATCTTTCCAGTGACATCTGGCTTCATCTGCAATGCCAGATAGTCGAAGGAGTTTGATACCCTGCTTATGTTTATAGGATGGATGTTTTATTCTCTCCTGTTAGACTCCATTCTTCTGCACATGACTACACAATGCTAAACTTGCAAACACAGGTGATATTTAAGACCCCCATGGCGGCTCTGAAATATCTGCCCTGCCAAACACTGCACTATTGTTCGTTAGAGAGTGTTAAGATTAAATCTGGAGCTCAGGCTGGGTTTGGAGCCATGAAATGTTGTGCGGGGAGAGGGTGAGGTATGTGCATGGGGTGAGTTCACCTCTTTGTTGTCGTTTGATTGTTACGATCTGTTGGTAACACGAAGGCCCTTTCGTAGGGTGACCAGTCAGCAAGTGTGAAAAATCGGGACAGAGGGTGGGGGGTAATAGGAGCCTATATAAGAAAAAGACCCAAAAATCGGGACTGTCCCTATAAAATCGGGACATCTGGTCACCCTACCCTTTTGGGTGTGGGTGGAGAGAGTGGGTCAGAATGATGGTGCCAGGCATTCAGTGACTTGTGAAGATCTCAAGAGTGCCAGTGGGTTTCAGAGGCTAGAGGGTTGCCGCTGGAGTGAATGCTTGGTGGGGCCCTGCAGTTCTCTAGTGGATATGCGTCCATATCCTCTTCTTTCAGTTTGAAATTCAGTCTCTGCTTAAGGAAAGCCTTGGACTAGGATAAGGTTTGGGGTAGATTTATCAATGACAAAGCCAGAATGGAGCACGGAGGGCGGCTGTCTGACCTCTTGCACAACACAGGCCATGGGGCTTCCCTGAATTCAGATTGTAGACTGAGGTGATAGGCGGATGGAGCTCCATGGGCAGTGACCAGAAGACCTGGACTCCCGGGGTGAAGGTGGGACGTGAAGTGCATTAATAGAGCTTTGGGGCAGAGTCAGGGCTGTTAAACGGGGGTACTGCCGCCGGCCAGGGTTGGGGTGCACTGATGGAGCCGGGCAAGGAAACTGGAACAGTGTCTGTTTGCATCAGACTCTGACTGACAGAATCCAACGAGCCTGAGTCGTTCCTCGGTTTTTTGTTTTGTTTGTAAGAAAAGAAGCTTCCTCTGCTCCCTGGAGGCCGCGTGCCGGTGGCTGGATTGTTGGTTTCTGTCAGTGCTTTGCTGCTTGGGGTCTGGGTCGCCGTCAAGCCCTGGGTTCTGGCCGCCAGGATGCCCCCTTGTTAAGTCATGAAACGCTTCCGTGAGGAGAGGCTGTCGGCTCGGATGGAGCGAGGGTGGGCGCTTGCTGGAAGTGGCTGCTTTGCTTGGTTAGTTCATTTTCCCACTCGGCGGAGCTGCATCTCCCTGCTTTGCAGCAGCTGAGTTTGACCATGCCTGGGTGCACTCTGCTCAGAGGGTTGCATTGTCTCGCAAGCTGTTGCTTTCCTTTTCTTTGGGAATTTTCTGGTGAACCTGGCTCCTCCCCGCCGCCTCTGCAGCAGGTTGCTGTTTGCCCCTGAACTCCATGGAGATGCTGTAGTTCCGTAAGAATGCTTGAAATGAAAAGAGAGCAGCTCCGCTGATGTAATTTGAATCCTGCTTGAGCTTAGGGTGCGGGAACTCCGAATTGCAAGCAGCTGCTGGCAGCTTGTCAAGGATAAAGTAGCGACGGGACTGATCAAGGAGGGAAGAAGAATTGGAGTCACACAATCAAATTTTCCTCTTCCCTGTGGGGTGACAAAGCTGTCCAGGCCGGTGTTCGCTTTTTGTCAAGGATGCTCTCCGCACACTCGCCCTGTAGCCACCTGGTGCAAGAGGGAAGTGTGACCAGAAGGAATTCAGAAGCTGCTTTGGCCTGGCCTGTCGTCCCAGGCTGCAAAGGGATGTGGTCAAGGATGATCTGACACTAAACACACCGGCATATCTAGCAGGAAACCTTTCTCCGGGAAAACGTGAACTATGGCCAGGGGATCGGGCTCCACCTTCCATTCTTACTGATGCTTTGATACCACATTGGTAGGGGGCAAAAGTCAGGCCCAGTGGAAGCCAGTGGAGTTGCACCTGCTTACGCCACATCTAAATTTGGCCCAGAGTGCAAGCCCACAACGTGGTGAGTGGAGCATGGAGCGGTGGCTTCATCAGAAAGTGTCTTGGCTTCTCTTGATCAAAGTCAGACCCCAATCCTTATATTCAGTCTGTCTTTTAAAGTGAATTTAGTGCCAATGAAAAGTGCTTGATGGATCGTGCTGGAGACAAGTCCTCTAACCCCAGAACGAGTCTATCGTGCTCAGCTACAGCATAGACCAAGCCCTGCCCTGAAGGCTCCCCTTTGTGGGGTGGGGGAATTCACTCTCCAGGGCCCATTCGATCCTTGACCTCACAGTTTAGACGGTCTGCAAGGGGGGTCCGTGTGTTGTTCTCAGCGGTTACCTCTCCACTAGGAACCAGACCAAGAGCCACCCAATCATTTGATTCGGGTCTTGAATAGCCGAGGGTCAGGAATGACTAGAGTAGGTTCAAAAAGAAAAAAACAGAACCAAAACTTGCGTCAAAACTCTCTTCCACAAAAACCGGCTCTGTAATTAAAGGGAATTTCCAGTTTTGTCAGATTTTCAGGCTTTCCTTGGAAAACTGAAAACCTGAAAATGTTTTTAAGAAAATGGGAACTTTTTCTGGGAAAATAAAGTACAGTTTTTGATCAGCTCTGGTAATGACTCAGTTACTACCAGTCACGGGGGCAGTAAACAACACGTATGGCATATCAATTCCCCGAGGCAGCAAGTCCTCGGATGGTAGAGAGAGAACACTCTCGCCATGGTTTTTAAAAAGAAAGAGCGAGCCACTTTCTGTGATTAGAACTTTGCTGTTCTGTTCCCATCAAACACGTGCTCTCTGAGACTGGGATCCTTGCTACCTACTGACACCGTCCGTTTGCCTCGCCTTTTGCCTGAGGTGATTGCTGGAAGCAGAGAAGTGTGTGTGAGAGGCTGGGGGCATGGGAGCAAGGACTCCTGGGTTCTGTTCCCAACTTTGCCTCAGTTTCCCCATCTATGAAATGGGGATAATAGCATACAGTGGCATTACTTTGGACAACAGGTGCTATAGACGAACACATTTAGTTAGTGAAGTGTGTTACCTTACACTGCCTGAAGTCTTAAAGCTGGAAGAGTTATTCGAGTCGAAAACTCTGAAGAGACAATCAGAAACCATACACTAGTCCCGCCAAGAAGTAGGTCAAAGGAGTGGGATAAAGCTGCAGTTCTTCTCTTTGTGTGTATTGAAAGGAAACCTGCTAGTTCCATTGTGAGTTCCTGGGCCGCTCTGACAGGTGTGGGTGACTTATCCAGAGCAGTTTGCACGAACTCCCCGGCCGGGTAGACGGAAAGGGTTAAAGTCCTCTTGGAAGATGGGGCACTTGGCTGGCTCGGACTCCCCAGGACACAGGTCGCTTGCCAGGGTCTGGATTGCGTTAAATATTTCCCCACCCATCTTCAATCCATGACTAAGATTTAAAGACACCCTCCTCCCCCAACCCATTACTACAACTGGAGGGGCTGCCCCAATGTTCTGTCATTAACTGAATGCTTGGAGGGTGGCGGCTGCTTGTTAGAGACCTAGACATGGGTTTGGTGTAAGTGTACGTAGGAAAACACCCCCCCACCCCGTTGTATTTCATGGTACTTTGCTCAGTTGCGTCTCGTGTCCGTGGATTGCAAGGTCCGTGCTGGCAGATCTGTAGCTTTGCAGTGTGAGGTGTATTCCCCCCTCTGCAGCATTCAGTCCCTCTTGTCTGGGTTTGGACAATGCTGGGTGTGCGCTGGGTGCCCTGCAGCCATTCCCCATGGAGACAGGGCTCTGGGGTTAGCATCTTTTTGCCCTAGCTGGCTTGTTAAAGGGATGGCCCAGCCTTGCCCTCTCGCTGGCTGTGCTATTTTCGGACACGTGCGCACACCCGCCGAGCAGCCGGGGGAGCGAGCGTGCGTCTCTGCAAAAGGGGATGCTGCAGCCCTGAATTCCTGCTAACTGTGCCGCTTGCCTGTAAAATGACGGCCGTTTCTCTCACTTCCAGGAATCTGTTCTTCCTGGAAGGTGAGTGGCTGAGTTCACCCTACCACTGCCATGCAGACATGCACACACAGCCTGTATTTCAGTGCTGTTTCCAAGGAGTTGGCTGTGAGAACACTCCAGGGTATCTTCAGCAAGGTAGAATAATGTAAGTGAAACGGGAGGGCGGGGGGGAAGAACTCCGTGCCATTTCTGTGTCCCTTTACGTTTGGTGTTGTCGGAGGTAGGGAGGAGAAACGGGGCGCGGGTTCTTTAACATGCTGTGCAGAAGAAATATCTTTAGATGGAGATTAAGCGATTGCGAGAGAGGGAATAGGGAAACACTTGACCATTTGAAATGCTACCGCAGGCTTCTGACCATGGAAGAATGACAAAAAGGCAAACGCTGGCAGGGGTGTGGGAACAGAGCATGGTTTATAATCAGAGGTGCTAAGTGCCTTTAACAGAGACCAGGGTGCCCCTGTTCTCNATGCATCTACTCCCCATAACGCCCAGCATGCCGGCAGGGACTGAGACAAAGCTGGGGCCGGCTCTTAGGGGATGTTAAATCGCCCTGACTGACCCCTGCAGCATCACTGGGTTTCTTAGTGTTGGGTTTGGTTGTCTGAAATGGTCTCGTTAACTTCTCCTAATTCAGAGCTAATATCGGTTATCCGGGGTGTGTGGCTCCTGCTGGCGATGCATGTTGGCTTAGCATGACTCAAACTTGCCGGCAACATCTTACTGAGCCAGTCAAAGCATGGGGGAGAGGATCCGGGGGATCTCCACCACCCCAGCGCAGGGGAACAGAAACATTGCTCCAGGGTGGGCTGGAGGGGGCAGAACGCTGCCTGCGGAGTCCCAACTCATGCCGAGTGGTGACTTGCAGCCCGCCACATCACTCCAGGGCGTTTATGCTAAATGACTCTCATTGCCGGCTTGGCCTCCTGCTGCAGCATTCCCTCTGGCCCGTCAAACACCGGGGCGAGCTCCACACGGTGTGTCGGGACTCGGGTTTACCCAGATGCAGCTATTGGAAACAGTTTTACCATCTGCATTAAAAGTGCACATTGCTACGGCCTTCTTCATCCCAGAGCTCCTCGCCAACTCTGTTCATGCCGCGCCACTGAGATGCAGCCACTTCTGGGGTGCAGGACAGCAGCCAGCACGCAACAGCGGTGGGGAGGGGACATTCACTCATGCACGCTGCCCCAAAGGTTCTTGCGTGTCTGTTTGCAGCAGGGGGGCTCTTGGCCGGTAAGGGTTTGTCCAAGCAAGAAGCTGCGCAGTGCATCATTAATCACAGGAGGGTGAAGAGCTGAATCTGCCCTGCTGGATTGAATTAACCCCTGGCCTCCCAGGGCTGATTTTTTGGACAGCCACCTTGTTGTGGGATATGTCCACGCCCAGTGGTAATTGCAAACCAGCGTGCATCATGTGCTGGCTCACGGTCCCCGTCGGGCTACAGAAAACAGACCTGCGTCTGGGGAGAGCTTCAGCCCGTCCGACTGCTGCCATGTTGTTCTGGCAAAGGGGCTCCCTTGGGAGCCGTCCCAAACGCTTGCGTAGCCAGGGGCCCAATACACCTGGGATCCACCTTTCCACGGCGGCCCGGCGGTCGTCCTGGCACAGAGCTAAGTGGATCCTTTCAAGTGTGCTGGGGTTGTCTGGCCACTAACCGCTTCACTGCAAAGTAGCACCCAGTTTGCATGGCACCTGGAATGTCCCCAGGTCCATGGCCATCATATTGCCCCCTGGTAAGGAAGGGTTTGTCGTGCTGTGAGCAGCGCACTGTAGTGTTTGTCTTCTGACACCCAATCTAGAGGTGTCTGAGGTCCAGCCGGAGCCTCTTTCCAGGACTCCGCTGCTTTGGTAATGAGGGAGAGGATTTCACTGACTGAAACCGATCTTAAAGCTGGCAGGAGCAGCCACATCTCATCTGTGTTCCCTGCTTCTTATTCCCGAAGGTAGTGGGGATTCCTCTCTGGAGAAGGAGTTCAGCTCGGCGATCGTGGGACCCACGGTGAGCACCCCAAACAGCCAGCACTCCTCCCCGAGCCGCTCCCTGAGTGGTGAGTACACCGTCCTCCTCGCCAGATGCAGCTGGCTCCGCCGGATTAAGGCTGGGCTCTGTTAGGCCGACAAGGAAGTTTGGTGCAATGAGTTTCCTTTAGAATTTGACTCTTCAAACTGAAGAGGATAAATTCTGACTTCAGTTCTTGTGTTCAGAGCTGCAATGGGGTTACTTACCTGAGCTACCAGCCTCTCTGCCTTGAGATTTAAAGTCACCTGTGTGTAACCCTGCCGTGCTAAATTCCATACTCCCCAAATAAGCTTCATTTGTTCGTTTGGCACAGAACCAAAACAGCTGCGTGCTCCTGCCTCTGTTAACAGGAGAGGAGTTCGCTCTGGGGGGTGGGAGAAACTCCAGGGGTACATAGGAATGAAGTGCTCATTGCAACCACCAGGTCTGATGTATTGGAAATGGACCCTATTTCCCCTCTCAATGGGAGTTGGGGCAGGTGTGGAGTTGGAGGTGTAGTTATTCCTGTGACCGGGCTCTCTGCACTCGGATCCAGTGGAGAGTGGATAATGTGTGTCTAGAGAAGTGTAGCAGCTGGGAGTGTGTTTTAGCAGGAGAGGGATTGTCTTTGTAGCTATGGTAGGTTTCTGAAAGCTGCTGGGCGTGTTGAAACAAACCTCTTCAGCACGAGACCAACGTATGCTCCCCTCTCCAGACAAGCGGTTAAAAGAGCTAGAATGTCTGAAACAAGATCTTGGCGCGAGAACATGACTCTGGACACAAGCAGCTCTGCCCTCGGGACACTCTGACAGCTCGTGTGCATCCGGAGCTTTGCGTAGGGCTCCCTCCTAGCCCGGCTTGCTGAGCAAGCGTCAGATATCTGGAAGTCCAGGGGTATGCAGTGCCAGGTTGGTGAAGGGATGGGCAAAACAGAGGGCTAGGAGCAGCCGCTCTTAAGCACATGTTGGTAGGGTTGGCAAACATTAACTCTTAACCTCGGGCCTAGGAGATGGAAGGAGCCTGCTGCATTCCACTGAAAATTGAAGGCGTATGCCGTCTTAACGCCAGCCATGACCAATGACTTGCAACCTCTGATCACCTGAGATTGCAGATGTCGTCAAGTCCATCCAGTTCCTGTTGGTTTTTTTCTCCTTCTGCTCAAGATCTATCTTCAGCGCTCTCGGGAAATGTCGTCTCCCTCCTCTGCGGAACTTTAACGTCACGTTGGCGTGGCCCATTAAAGGCTTGTCTGTGTCAAGCTGCTGCTTTCTTGGACTTTCCGTGACGTGGGGGTGGCTAGGATGAGTGATGAGCCAGGCTGGGGTGGGAAGTAGCAGTGGGGTTTGGACGCACTTCCGATTGAAAGTTTGTAAGGTGAAACGTTTCAGCTCCGTCTCTGCGTTGTGACTGAAATCTTTCTCCACAGTCCAAAGGTGAATTAAGCTTCTTTTTAAAATACATTTCAGAGCCCACGTCGGTCAAATAGGCAGGTCTGATTTCAAAATTGCCCCCCAAATCCTTAGTCTACTCGCCCACCCTTCACTGTGGCAATTGCTGAGAAATTTAATGTCACTTGCATGTCAAAAATGGCATGACCCTAGGACAAGTGGAACTTCGCAAGGCTGATGTAGGCTTCAATTGTAAACATGCTATTTACATCACAAGCTTCCTGGGCAGTGGCCGAGTCTCCCTACCGCTCGTACAGCTCTGAGCACCGTTATCCCTTTAATAAAAATAGCATTAAAGCAAGAGAACCGAGAATTGATTCCTGCTCCGCTTGCAAGCCCTGAGTTCAGTTCTCCCCCAAATTGACCCCAAATTGAAACTGAACAGGTAACATCCTTCACTGTGATCTCTCCTCTCTTCTGTAAGCAGGGAATTTCCTTTCCTTTCACCATGTGCTTCCAGCAGCTCCCAGATGCTTGGATCTGGAGCTTGCCCTGAGGGTGCTAGGACAAGTCAGACCCAAAGCAATAAGTTTGCACCAGGGTGAATTAGCCCTGGTCTGGTCCCCTTTCTCCTCTATTATTTGGCATGTGGTTCTTGTCCTGTAAAAATGGTGAGAAGGCCCCCAAAGAATCAAATTTTAGGTCTCGTGCAGGAAAACCCAGAGACACCCGCAACTTGGTCATAAGCAGAGGGAATCCAACTCATGGACCGACCTAAAGAAAAAAAGAGCTCTCTTCCCCTTTAACAGAGGGATGCTGGTGATGGTATTGTTCCTGATCTGACTTGACTTCACAGCTGGTTCATCCAGCAAGCATTGTGCCCCAGAGGAGCGGGAATATTATATAACCTGCTCTGCCAGCGGAGAATCGCGCTCCAGTGAGACTGGACTCCGCATTGGTTCTGAAAGGAGACTGGCAGAACAATAGTCAGCCTCCCTCTGCCCAGCAAGAAAATTACAATCCCCGGGGGATGGAAAAAATCAAAGTGCAGCAAACATCCGCGTATCCGGGCAGCTCCTGCCAAGGGAGAGGAGCTTTTCACTTCGTGTTTGTGCACAGAGGCGTCCGTTCGTGCTGTGTCTCCAGGATGCACCCAGTGGAATGTGATGTGTTTTGAACTTTGTGCTTTCCCCCAAGAAAGCGTTTCAGCCTCAGAGCCAATGTCCAGCAGCAGGCTTGACCGGTGGTGTGCCAGGCAATCTGTTACTGCCCAAGTCCGAGCAGAAGCTTTGTTCCTCTCTCCAAGAGATTTTTGGGAGGCAGCGTTGTCCATTAGCTACAGCGGGGACTGGAAAGCCAGAGCCCAGTTCAGCCACTGACCTAAAGCAACCTCAGACGAGTCCCTTCCACTCTTCATTCCTCCATTTCCCTCATCGGGGCCTCCTAGAGCGCTTGGAGATCCTCGGGGGAAAGGCACCAGAGATGTGCAAAGGGAATGCAGCATTCACCATCCTTCTCCGGACAGTCCAAGCAGCTGCCTTGCTTGCACTGGGGCCACCTGTTGCTGGCCACCCGCTCACTGGGAAGGCAGTAGGGACCGGTCACTTTCACACTGTGGCTGGGATTCACTTATGGAAAGCAAAGGGGCTGACGAGTGTCAGTGCTGAGCCTGTGGTCCCAGGAGGTCACCTGAGTGGAAGATGCCAGGCTCGGTCCTAACAGCCATCTCGCTTGCCGCACCGAAGGGCAGTGAGAACCTGCAGCATCCCAGCCAAGCACCCTGCAGGAACGGGCCGGGCCTGCCCTGCCCCCAATTTGGCTCATGATTAAGGCTCTAATCCTGTTGATATTCAAATCACTGTCCTTTTTTGTTGAATCACAGCGCTAAATCCATGCCGAGCTCTTCAAAGTATGTTGCACACGTTCACTGAACCCCCCAGGCAAGAGGTAAGAATTGTCCCTGTTGCACAAGGACGTGGCTTGCATTGCTCCGGGGGGTGGCGTCCGCATCAAACCTGAGACTAGCCCTCTGGAGTTCAGGGTGTCTAGTCCCACGTCCAGCCCTCACACCCGTCTCCAGAAGGCAACGCGGGCGCGGTGAGGAAATCCAAACATCCGTTACCCTCCAAGCGGGAGAAAAGCCCCTCTGTTTGTAATCTGAAGTTCAGGCCCATCAATTTCCTGGCATGCTGAGCGGTCAGGAACAGCCACATCTATTACATTAGATGGAAGAAATCGGACTCTGATATTTGAAAGGAGGCAATTAAAATTCTCTGTGGCTTAGTGGCGGTCTGCCCTCCCGCGGGGTGACCTGTTCAGTTCCCCGTCTCTCCCTGGCCCACCCCAGCCCTCGCAGGAGCACTAGGAAAACAGCTTGGGGGCTGCAGGGGGGTCTCCATTACACAGAAGCAGCAGCATCAGGAATCCCTGGAGGGAATTCCCCCTAGTTCTTGACTGACGGGGATGGCTTAAAACAGCAGGAAACTTCTAAACTGAGTCATGCACAGACCTTGCTCTCCAGGTGAAACACGCTTCACGTGAGGCTAACGCCACCCAGATGGAGACGCTGTGTCTTGTTAAGGGTCTGACTAGCGTTAATGGGCTGGGGTGCTCTCTTCTGTCTCCCCATCCACTCTGACAACGACCCTTCCCAGGATGGCCTGAAAGCACCAAAGATCTGGAGAGAGACTGCTCAGAAAACATTGGGGAAGGAGGAGGCTGCGGACAGGGAGACCCAGCCCTTCCTCTGCCCACGAGGCTCTACCTTGCAGGGAGCTATTGCTGTCCGGTTGTCTGCCGAAGGACTGTTTGATCTGTGGCATTCCACAGATCATTAGAATAGCTGGGAATGTAGGTCACGGCTGGCATCTCGTCTCAGCCTGCGATGCTGCAGAAGCGAAGGAAGGTAGCAACCAGGAGGCCGTGTGACGCGTGCACGGCCGCGGCTTGCCGCCGGGGGGGCCGGGAGCTCAGGTATACTGTGCGGTGTCAGTTAGAAACCCCCCAAACCGTTCTGTACAGATTACCTTGGCAGCAACAAAGAGCCGCTCTGATCTGCCTGGCTAACGGTCCCTCTGTGGCCAGTGCTCTCCTCCTTCCCCCAGGGTGAGGGGTGTTCAGCGTAGCCCCACTTCCAGAAGCGCTCTCATGCAGCAGGACCCCTTTCCATGGCCCCAGCCCTTCTCCCGCTTGGTTCTGAAAGGGTTTTTCACTAGCCCCCGGCCAGTCTGGCCAGCCACTGTTTATAGAACTCTCCTCCATAATGCCCCGCACCATGCATGTGTCTTTCCCCGGCTTACCACAAACCCCCTTTTTTCCAGAGGCTCTGGATTGTTCCAAGACCTTTTTAGCAACCCAGGGCCCTGTTGCATAGCATCTACCATTGTAGCTACCTAGCACCCCCGCCAGGTATGTCTGCATCCGGGTTCCCTTTCCGTCTTCATGTTACTGTGGTGTAGCTGCTCACACTCTTGTCGACTTTCAGGGAATTGCCACTTGGGTCGCTGAGTTCCCTTGCGAGTGTGACGGCGCAAAGCACTCGATGAGGAACGCATGTCCCGTGCTGGACACGTGCGTTTCAAGGCCTGCTCTGACCGCTTGGCCGTCACTAGTGGGAAAGTGGAGCTGTTGGCTTCAGGCGCTCGGTGCGCTGCCTTGCTGGCTTTTCCTACTTTTAACGATGTGCTGGCTCGCATGCCGCACGAGTTTAAAGGACACAGGCCATCCCTTCGTTCTCATGCAGGTGTTCTGGGGGGATGTGATTTGCTGGCTCTGCCGTGCGGCTGTTCCTCTGTCAGCGCTCAGACGTGGTGACTGCTTTCGGGAACCCGTCGTCTTCCGCTTCCTCTCGGATGCCCCTTCTCACCCTGGCGATGGTTTCTCGGCGCTAAATGCCAACCCTGACTATCGAAAACAGAAACGTTTCTTGTTCCATTGGGCCACGTCACTGTTGTGTCTCGATTGTTGTCTTGTGACTCTTGGCTCCTATGAGCCATCAGTTTCTTTAATGTCCTGCGATGGGAGGTTGCCCGGTTTTCCAGTGGAAATTGGAGCAATCCAGGAAGTATCATGAGGGGCGGTGTCCTTCTGCACCCTTAACCAGTCGTGTTACTGACAAGCAAATCATTTAACTTTCTTCCCTGTTTTCTTTGCCGTGACACCCACAATGTCGGTGATATTAGTTGTTTTAAACGGCCTATGGGGGTTTTTTCCAGTTACTGTGTATTTATGTATTGTCCCTCCTCTCCCCCTGCAGCAAACTCTATCAAGGTGGAAATGTACAGCGATGAAGAAGCCAGCAGGCTGCTGTCGCAGGACGACCGCCTGATCGAGAAAGAGGACAGCGTGATCGTGGAGGACTCCCTCTCTGAGCCCCTGGGGTACTGTGACGGCACGGGTCAGGAGCCTCACTCTCCGGGCGGCATCCGGCTACCCAATGGCAAGCTGAAATGTGACATCTGCGGGATGGTGTGTATCGGCCCCAACGTGCTGATGGTGCACAAACGGAGCCACACGGGTGAGCGGCCGGGGCAGAGACGCTAAGGCCTGAATGGGCCGTGGGCACGTAACAGTGCTCCCGCATAGAGGGGCTGGGGCGGGCGGGACGTGTTCCCTGCCGGGCTGTCAATCCGACACCCCTCGCCCAGCATGACGGTTCAGGGCAAACGTTCAGAAGGTTTTTGTAACCCGCCCCGCGGAGCGGGGGTCTCACAAGCTGCTTGCGTTTCAGGAGAGAGGCCGTTCCACTGCAACCAGTGCGGAGCTTCCTTCACCCAGAAGGGGAACCTCCTGCGCCACATCAAACTGCACTCTGGCGAGAAGCCCTTCAAATGTCCCTTCTGCAACTACGCCTGTCGCCGGAGAGACGCGCTCACCGGCCACCTCCGCACGCACTCAGGTGGGTAACTCGGGGGGCCGGACTCCTGGGTTCCATCTAGCCTCGTCCGCTCCCCCATCACCAGCGTATCTGAGCACCTCCCGGTGGTCAGTGTCTCTCTCCGCACCACCTCCCTGCTGCGAGGGAGGGAAGTGCCGTTGTCCTCCGTTCACAGAGGGGAATTGAGACCCAGAGAGAGTAAAAGCCTCACCCAAGGTCACACAGGGACTTGAACCCGCGTCCCAGGCCGGCACCTTAACCGCTGGCCCAGCCTTCCTCACGTGTGGGCCTGTCCTCCCAACTGGCTCCAGGGCTTTGAGCGAGTCACTTTGTGTCTCCGCCTCAGTCCGCTGAGTTTGGGGCAGTGGGACCCCCGCCGGTGTCTTGCCAAGGGTCTGGGAACTTCCCCGAATGGACTGAAAACAAAGTGGTTTCTCCCTGGCCCA
The DNA here is from genome assembly GCA_003942145.1 of Platysternon megacephalum. Taxonomy (NCBI): domain Eukaryota; kingdom Metazoa; phylum Chordata; order Testudines; family Platysternidae; genus Platysternon; species Platysternon megacephalum. The sequence goes on from QXTE01000170.1 coordinate 2,171,504, forward strand.
GGACAGCACTTGGCAGTCTGGGGGCCGCACCGCCATATTGCAGAGGAGAGCCCCCGGGGTTGCCTTCATGTTGTTCGCACTGGCATCCTCGCACTGGCTCCTACCAGCTGCAGGTGCACCGCTGGGCTGGCCCTGTCCAGTGGAAACAAGCAGCTGGGGTTTTCTGTTGTTGTTTTGACAGTGTCCTTTTCAATGTGGCATTTGAGATGGGGCTTTTCCCCTTTGGTTCCGTGATGTAACAGCTGGCTGAGGGCGTGGGGTGGGAGTGAAAGATACCAGCTCCCTCTGAGCTCCGCTCATTTCCCCTTGACTTGTGTGCCGGAGTGTCTGCTCCGCCCTTGGGGTTTTAAAGTTCACACAGGTGTTTGAAACCATCTGTGACTTTCTCCTATTTAACCTTTTGAGTGCCAAAGGGAAACAGGTGTCTCGTGTGCCGGCTTCCTCTTTCTTTTTCTTTTTCTTTTTCTTTTTCTTTTTCTTTTTCTTTTTCTTTTTAAAGGGGGGGGGGCGGAACCAACCTCTGCAGGAACTTTTCTGATCAGGGTCTTGCCCAGGGTCCTTTACTGAGCTGCCACAGAACTCTTTCCCCGTCCATGGCCTTGATGGAGAGCCCTGATTATCTTAACAGCTCCACGCAAGGGGCCTCATGTTGCAGCCCCCAAGCTTTCCTTTCACTGAGGCTGAAGGCTTTGTCTCCCCATCTTTTGGGAACCTGTCAGTTTCCATCGGTGACTTGCCTGAAGATGCCAAAGGGACATCTGAAAAACGTGAGGCACCAGCAACCCCAGAGCAAGAACCCTGCCCAGGGACTGATCTCCGATTAACCCGCAACTGGCGGCATTTTAGTGCTCTGTTTGGTGGGATTTACAGCAAGGTCGTGGGTTTGGACCTGTTGCATCTCTGGATGTTTCTGCAGGGCAGGGAACAAACTCTGGTGTCTCTGCGTAAACCATAACTTAGCAAAACTAAGTCGACTTGCTGGTGAAACGCTGGCCTGAATGTGGCAGACGTTTCTATTGTAACGATTCTTTTCTGACCATCTTGACGCTGTTCCTGGTCGGTTTCACCCAATGGGATGAAGTGAGATTAGTGGCTTAGGGCTGCAGGGATAACAGGGAGCCAGTAACAAGAAGATCCTTTCCCCCAGACCGTCCCCGTCAAAAAATAATAATAATAAAATAAGTCAATGGCTGGGAGCAGAAACCTTAATGAGACTGACTCCAGAGGGAGCAAGGAGCCTGTCTGTTTTATCCAGGCTCTTTTGGAGGTTGAGAAAAGCCAGGTAACAGCCACAGCTCTCTTCTCTGCACCGAGCCCGCTGAGCTGCGGCCTGTTTGCCTTGAGGCCTTCAGTCTACAGCAATCAACATCAGCTGTTGTCTTCTCGTCCACCCCCAGCTTCTCCTGGTTGTTCATGGCGACAGCTAGGAATGACAGCTCCGCTCGATCTGTTAGGGAGCAGGCCGGAAGGTACCTGCCAAGCTCAGCACAAGCTGAGTTCCATCTTGTCTGGCGCTGCTTGTTTCCGAACAGGGGAAGAGTTACAAAATGGGATTTAAAAATAGCAGAACAAAGTGCTTTGACACGTGCTCCGTATGTATGTCACAGCACCAGCAGGTATCTCTGTCCCTGCATTCGTAGAGGGGTGGCTGCTAATGAGCAGCTTCAGAAAGGGTCAGTAAGTGCAGTTCTTTGGGGAGAGTGGAGTACAGGAATTGCTCTACAGGATCAGACCCGTGGTCCTTGTTTAAACTAGTACCCTGTCTCCAGCAGTGGCCAAGGCCATTTGCTTCAGAGGAAGGTTCAGGGAATCCCCTAGTGGACAATTACAGAATAATTTGCCCTTGAGGGAAGTTACTGCCTGACCCCTGATGGCGAGTGGCTGACATATGCCCTGAAGCATGAGGGTTCCTGTTTGTCTTCTTCTCTCTGTTGTACCTGGAAGGTCTCATTATCTATATGAATGTTTTTGTTTTAGTTCTCTAAGCTCTTGGCCTTAGTGATACCTTGGGGCAGTGAGTTCCGTAGGTTGGTTTGTGCATTGTGTCACTCAGCCCCATTTTGGGAGCTGGGTGTACATAAAGGTGAAATGACCAGCCTTAATCAGTTGCATCTTGTAGCATGTGGCTGTGAATTAGGCCCTTGGCAAGGGATCCAGCAGTTGGCGTGGGTCATGTTGGCTCTGAGCTTTGCACTGCAAGCACCAAGGCTCTCGTCTCTTCTCCTTAAGGTGAACATGGTGCTTGCGAAAAGGAGCCGTTTGCCCTGGCTGAGACCTGGCACCATGCAGGCAGAAGCAGGGCAAAGGGTCTATCCCTGTTCTAGGCCGTGCCACCTCCTAAGCAAAGACCCGCTAAACAGACCCAGTTATATGCTGGACAGATCAGCCATTCAAGTTGGGGAGCGTGGCTGCTACACGTCTCCCCTGAGGCTATCCATTGATTGTAGGGTTTTGTCCTGCCACCCACCCATGCACTTTCCACGTCAGATTGGCAATAGCAGAGTCCCTCGTGACATTCTTGGAGTGAAGTCGGGATTCGAACCCAGGTCTCCCGAGGTGAAAATCCCATGCGTCAACCTTCCTGTGCTTCGGAGGCCAGGTGGTGCAGTCGCAGGGCTGCACTAATGTCCCTCCGCCTCGTGGCACAGGAAGGGTTACCTTAGGGCCTTAGTTCCCCTTGTATCAGGCATGGAAATAGGACAGGCCCTGGTCTGGTTTAGAATATCAAACATCATTCATTTTTATAACAGCTAATTATTAAGAAAAAGTCTCATTGGTGTGTGGATTTTTCAGCCACAGAAAGGGGGCTGCCCTGCCTTGCTGGAAGGGAACTGGGGGCTGGTTTTCCTCCCCACCCCCTTAGCTAGAGGCATGTGCGTTTCATGCTGTCCCCCATGGGCATGCCCAGGCTGTAATCTCAGAAGATAAGCTGTCCAAAAGAGTGAAGTTTTAAAATCCAGATCAAACGTGCCGCGTTGCTCTGAAATAGATCAGAAGCCGCATCCCACACACGGGACAGCTGTGATGAGACTCCCGTCCCTGGAGACCGCCCTCCGTTTTGGCGTTTGCTGCTCCTCGCGGCAGCCTGTGTTCACATGAGAGCTTTCCCCAGTTTACTGAAGAGCCTTTTCTGAAGAAACTTTTTCCCCTCCTCAGGATTTGTAGAGACTTGACAGTCAAAATAACCCCCTTACTTCCTTGAAATCATTACGCTGTGTTTGCTTGCCATCAGCCGTGCGTTAGGTGCTTTACAGACAATTGAACCAGACCTGGTCCCTGGCCAAAAGAGCGTTCAGTCAGGTGACAGATGAAAGCGGGGGTGGCGGGAGGGAGGCTCTCGAAGACACAAATTATGCCCAGCAATCCTGTAAAGTAGGTAAGTGGTATTGCACCTGTTTTTCAGCTGGGTAAACTGAGGAAGAGAAATGAAGTGACTTGTCACAAAGCCAATGAGTGGAAGACCTGGGAATAGAACCCAGAAATCCAGTTCTCTAACCATTACATCATCTTGCCTCTTTGTCACAAATTCCCCCCATGTGACCATAGAGGGATATTTATTCTCTGCTCGGGTGAAGGCTGGTCCCACGAGAGCAAGCGGCTGCCACTGGACAGAGCCGAGGTGCGTTAGCAAGAGTGTGTGAGGGAGCTCAGCCCAGGAAATAACAGGTTGGTGCTCAGAGACCTGTACCAGCGTTGTCGGAAATGAATGCTGAAACCCAGACTCCTTTGCAAACGGGAGCTGGTCTGGGTCATGCGTGTTCTGCCATCTCTCTGTGAAGGACTGGGAGCGGTCTGCCCAGAGCACCCTGCAATACCGGCCAGGTCAGGGGAGAGAGAAAAGCGTTGGATCTAAAGGCAGATTCCCCCGGAAGGGAAAATAACTGTGGGGCTTTTCATCCTGGAACTTCAAAACTCTGGCCTAGAAAACCCAACTCAGGACCCCAGCCTGGTTTTCAAAAGATTTTTCTGAAGCCAAAAATAAATGCAGATTAAAACCAAACAAACCAAGCCATTCAGGGAGCTATTTACATAAGAGCTGAGAGCGCTAGACTAATGAGAGGCAATGGAACTTTTAGTCAAGTCGCTAGTATCTAAATAGCTAAAGATTTGGGAAATAATTCATATTTCTAACACAAAGCTGCCTGTCTGTGGTTGCAGACTACATTAGCCCGTCTCCCTCGGGGCTGGGTTAAACAGATTTTTGGTTGCTGTATGAAAATAATGCTGTTTAGTTGGGGAGGGAGGGAAGGGGTTTATAGCTGCAATCAACTCCTCCGAAGTGATTTGTAAGTAGGTGTTTTCAGGCTGAAATTAACACCGACTTGTTAAATAGCCTGGACTGAGGTTTGACCCAGTCTCATTGTGTAGGGCATCAACGAGTGGCCATCTGCTCCCGACATGCAGCGTTGATGACGATCTTGGACTTAGTTGCACCATTTTGTCTGGAGTGGGGCCAGTCCAAACCCATCCATCCTCTCCCTGTATAACCACCGCAATGGTGTAAACCTTGTGGGCTTCAGTCTTTACCCCAAGGCTGAATTGGATCCCTGGACTCCCAAGCCAGTTCCATGTTGTGAGGTTCTGCAGCTGCCAAACAGTGGCTCGTGCAAACTTACTCATTGTGGCTTTGCTGGGACAGAGGCTGTTCCTTGGGGTCTGGGTGTTGAATTACCAGGGGCCCAAACGCTGTGGTGCCCAGGCTGTACTTGGCATCTTCCCAAGAGCCCGACAGTTGCACATAACTTCCCTCTGTTAAAATCCAAAGCCAGACATTTCCTGCAGCGTCCTGCGTGTGACTCGTACCTTTCTGCGTTGGAAGTGTAGAATCCTCGAAATGGGCTGGCAGGGACCTCGAGCAGTCAGCAAGTTCAGCCTTCTGCGCTGTGGCAGGCCCAGGCAAACCTAGACCAGCCCCGCCAGGGGTTTGTCCAACTTGCTTTTAAAAGCTTCCACTAATGGAAACCTATTCCAGAGTTGAACTCCCCTTAGCGTTAGAAAGGTTTTCCTGATGTCTCCCTTGCTGCGGATTAAGCCCATTACTTGTTCTACCTTCAGTGAACACGCAGCACAATGGATCACCATCCTCTTTGTAACGGGGGGGAGGGATAGCTCAGTGGTTTGAGCATTGGCCTGCTAAACCCAGGGTTGTGAGTTCAATCCTTGAGGGGGCCACTTAGGGATCTGGGGCAAAAATTGGTCCTGCTAGTGAAGGCAGGGGGCTGGACTCGATGACCCTTCGGGGTCCCTTCCAGCTCTAGGAGATAGGTATATCTCCATATATTAATTAATTAAAAACAGCCCTTCATGTATTGGAAGACTGTTCTCAGGTCCCCCCTTCCGTTGTCTTTTCTCCAGACTAAACCTGCCCAGGGTTTGTTTGTAACCTTTCCTCAGGGCAGGTTTTCGGTTTTTGTTGTTCTCCTCTCGACTCTTTCCAGTTTGTCAACATCTTTCCTAACGTGCGGTGCCCAGAACTGGTCGCAGTTCTCCAGCTGGGAGCTTACCGGTGCTGAGTAGAGCGGGACATTTAGCTCCTGTGGTTTACATACAGCACTCCTGTTAAAACACCCCAGAATCATATTCGCCTCTTTTGCAAGTCCATTGCCTTGTTGACTCATATTCACTTTGTGATCCACTAGAGCCCCCCGATCCTTTTCAGCGGTCCGACCGCCTAGCTAGTTATTCCCCCGTTCGTAGTTTGTGCATTTGATTTTTCCTTCCAAAGTGAAGTACTTTGCACTTTATTGAATTGCATCTTGTTGAATTCAGACCAATTCTCCGATCTGACAAGGCCATTTTGAATTTTAAACCTGTCCTCCAAAATGCGCGCAACCCTCCCAGTGTGGGGTCATCTACACAGTTTATAATTTAGTTACAATTACATTACATTGTAGACTGCTTTGCAGTCTTCTACTCTGAGATTGTGAAGTGGATGTGTGGGTGGGCGGAGGTTGGGGGTCCTGTTTTTAGCCAACTAACAGAGTCATACTCTGATTCTGGCCCCATTTACTAGAATCTGAAACGCGTTGCCAGAGTTCTCCGAACCATTCAGAGGAAGTGCATGAGTGGAATGAACGTGTCGCTCGTCTGCGTCACAAATGCAGTTAGAATGTAGTTGACTTCCACAGCAATAAACTCCCACAAGGGGATCAGCTTTTCGGTTCTGTCTAGATTTTCGTTCTTGCCCATCTGGGCAGCTTGGAACTAACGTGGAACTGAAGGTGAGAGAGATTTAACTAGTAACCCACATCCTGGGGCCCTGGCTGCGGTGTGGAGTATTTCATAAGGAGTGGGGAAGGGCCTGAGATGAGTTCAGGTCTCTGTGTACCAAGTGCTGACCTAGGATGTGGTTACAGGAGCTAGGATTATATAGGTTTGTTTATTCTGGCCTGTCAGCATCACTATGGCTGCTACACTTTCAAGTCAGTTAGTTGGTCCCTGCCCTGACCCCCAAGATAAGTGTCTCCTTGTGTTCCCGCTCAGATTGAAATGAGGAAGCCTAGGATGTATTAATTCTCTTAAGATCCTGTGACGGGTTGGATCACAGAAACCCCCCTGGGAGCTGCCACCTAATGTACCAAGACTACCCCTGTTCCTGTTTTCCCTGCCAGCTCAGTGGCTCCAGCACCCTGTCTTGTTGAGCCAGACACTCCTGTCTGCTCCAGCACAGACCCAGGGTCTGGATTACCTGCCCCAAAGCTGCAGGTTTACCTGAAAACAGCTCACAGAAGTGTGCTTGTCTTTAGCACTCAGATGCCCAACTCCCAATGGGGTCTAAACCCAGATAAATCCGTTTCACCCTGTATAAAGCTTATACAGGGTAAACTCATAAATTGTTCGTCCTCTATAACACTGATAGAGAGAGATGCACAGTTGTTTGCTCCCCCAGGTATTAATACATACTCTGAGTTAATTAATAAGTAGAAAGTGATTTTATTAAATACAGAAAGTAGGATTTAAGTGATTCCAAGTGGTAACAGACAGAACAAAGTAAGTCACCAAGCAAAATAAAATAAAATGCTCAAATCTATGTCTAATCAAACTAAATACAGATAATCTCACCCTCAGAGATGCTTTAGTAAGTTTTTTTCTCAGACTGGACACCTTCCAGGCCTGGGCACAATTCTTTCCCCGGTACAGCTCTTGTTCCAGCTTAGGTGGTAGCTAGGGGATTCTTCATGATGGCTCCTCTCCTCCTTTTTTCTCTTCCACCCCTTTATATATCTTTTGCATAAGGTGGGAACCCTTTGTCCATCTGGGTCGTGTCCCCCCCCCCCCGGAAAAACACCAGGTTAAAGATGGATTCCAGTTCAGGTGACATGATCACATGTCACTGTAAGACTTCATTACCGACTTGCCAGCACACACATATACAGGAAGACTCACAGGTAAATACAGCCATCTGCAGACAATGGCTCTGGTTAATGGGAGTCATCAAGATTCCAAACCACCATTAATGGCCCATACTTTGCATAATTACAATAGGCCCTCAGAGTTATATTTCATATTTCTAGTTTCAGATACAAGAGTGGTACATTTATACAAATAGGATGATCACACTCAGTAGATTATAAACTTTGTAATGATACCTTACAAGAGACCTTTTGCATGAAGCATATTCCAGTTACATTATATTCACTTACTATCATGTTTTATAAAACCATATAGACTGCACAATGTCACAGATCCCTTCCCATGTAGGAGAACTGGGTAGCACAACTCTGGTTTCTTGAGACTGGGTGTGGTGTAGGAGCGAGAGCAGAGGACTGGCTGTCACCAGGTCTGCCGCTGACTCTCTGACCTCACTTCCTAGCTCTGGGCCTCAGTTTCCACCTTCTGTAAAGTGGGGGTAACAATACTGGCCCTGGTGCCAGAAGCTGGAGGCTTACCTAAGGTGTGCGAATAAGTATAAGTAGGGGCATTGCCAGCAGATCGAGGGACGTGATCGTTCCCCTCTATTCGACATTGGTGAGGCCTCATCTGGAGTCTTGTGTCCAGTTTTGGGCCCCACACTACAAGAAGGATGTGGAAAAATTGGAAAGAGTCCAGCGGAGGGCAACAAAAATGATTAGGGGGCTGGAGCACATGACTTATGAGGAGAGGCTGAGGGAACTGGGATTGTTTAGTCTGCAGAAGAGAAGAATGAGGGGGGATTTGATAGCAGCCTTCAACTACCTGAAAGGGGGGTTCCAAAGAGGATGGATCTAGACTGTTCTCAGTGGTGGCAGATGACAGAACAAGGAGCAATGGTCTCAAGTTGCGATGGGGGAGGTGTAGGTTGGATATTAGGAAAAACTTTTTCACTAGGAGGGTGGTGAAGCACTGGAATGGGTTACCTAGGGAGGTGGTGGAATCTCCTTCCTTAGAAGTTTTTAAGGTCAGGCTTGACAAAGCCCTGGCTGGGATGATTTAGTTGGGGATTGGTCCTGCTTTGAGCAGGGGGTTGGACTAGATACCTCCTGAGGTCCCTTCCAACCCTGAGATTTGATTCTATGCGAAGCACCCTTGAGGTCCTCCAATGAAAGGAGCTTTATACGTAGGAAGTGATTTTTATGAGAGTGCAAAACTTGAAATGGTAAAGTTCCAGCTACGTGAGCGGATGAGGGGCAAACATTTTTTTTCTTGAAAAATCAGAGTAGTTAAAGGTTAAACCACACGTCGCAAAGCAAATAACCGTTTTCTGTAACATGACTCAATAAATCTGGTTCGGGCAGGTCTGAGCGTGGCGGTTTCAGCGAGGGGAAAAACTCCACCGGAGCTTCAGACCCCAAGATGGTGCGTTCGTGACGCAGGTGTCACCGTATCTGATGAGCGACGGTTTCGTTCCACGCAGGCACTTCCTCCGAATGGTTCGGAGAACTCTGGCAAGGCGTTTGAGTCTCGCAAATGGGGCCGGTATCAGAATATTACTCTGGTAGTTGGCTAAAAACATAGGCATCCCCCCGCCGCCCCTACGCACCCGTGACCGTTTCAGAGAAGTAGACTGCAAAGCAGAATACTACTCTAGCTCCAGTCTAAAAGGGAACCCAGGAATCCTGACTTGCAGCCTCACTGTACCCATCCGACCACACTCTTCCCCACGGTGCATCTCGCCATCGGCGGCAACGGTGTATTCCAGTTCCCTAGCTGTGCACTGTTTGCGCCCCCTCGTCGCGGGAACAGGCGTCTCTTTCCTGCAGAGCATTCGGCAAAGGTTAAAGTGGTTAGAGCAGGAGGCCAGGGAGTCAGGGCTCCCGAGTTCTGTCCCTGGCGCCGCCGCTGACTTGCTGCAGGACCTCGGGGCCTTCGGGATTTTCAGCTCTGCCCCGGGGGAGGCAGCTTGTCGCTAACGTGCTTATCCCAAGTACTGTAAGGTGCACTCGACCCCTCTGCTTCAGAGCACAGGGCGTGTCAGGCGTGTGATGGTTCCCGCTTACCTAGAACTCGTGTAAAAGGCCTTGGAAGGGTTTCAGGGAAGCTCCACGCTCCCTAGAACGTCTTTGTAGGAAGAGACGCGTCTGCCTGGCGAGTCCCGCTCTTTGCCGGGGCAGAACTGCTCCCTCCAGGGCAGCAGGTGGCCAAAATCCCCCTCTGGAGGGACATAATAAATAGCCTCTGTCGCCACTACGCCAGCTGTGCAGGATCTGGGCAGCTTCCAGATTCCTCTGACATCGAACACTTGCGAGCTCTCGGCTGAGAGGAATGAGCAGCTAGGGGACCGTGCCCCACGCGAATGGGGATCAAAGATTCAGAGCGTCGCTGCTAAGAGTGAATGAGTCGCAGAAGGCGTATTACGTTCCCCTGCAGGATTTGCATCCACAAACTCCACATCTGGCCCATCTCCCATGATCTGTCCCCTTCCCTTTTCATTCCATTGAGCGTATCCCTGCCTGCCGAATGCCCCCTCCCCAAATGGAGCTCACGTGACGTTTGCCGCCATCACATGGATTGCTCTGCTTGGGTTTATATCCCCCTTTGTCCTGTCTGTGTCGATGAAGTTCTTCCGGGCAAAGACTGTCCCCTGCTCTGTTTGTACAATGCCTAGCAAAACGCAGCTCCATTCTTGGCTGCTCCTCGGCACCAGGATTCATCCTAATGCAGCAAATTGTCTTCAAACAATGCAAAAGTGCTTCCCCGTCCTCAGCACAGACTGCAACAGATGCTCAGGGTTTGGGGTCTCTAGGACGGCTGTCTGCCCCTGCAGGGTGTAATGATTATATCTGCAAACCTGTCTGCCTCTTGAGGTGCTCAGCTAAAAGCTCCATACTAATTCATCAGTGCAACCTGCCACATGCCCGGCTAGCGTGGCCCAAAACATTGAATAGCTCTGCTGTGTCTGTGGAACCTGAGAGAACCATCAGCCATCAATGGGGAAATTAGCAGAGGTGAGTGTGCTGCCCGGGACCCATCCCTAAGCACTTCTCTTACCGGTGCTCTCCGCAGCAAGCAGCCACCAGTCAAAACCAGCCGGCCGGTCTGTGGTGAGCGGCAGCAGGCACAGCGCGGGTGTGCTGAGAGGTGTAACAAAGCCGTGGGGATTTCCAGCAGGGCTGCAGCAGCACGTTTCAATATTGCCCTGGCGTCCGGGGGCCAATCCTGCAGACAAGCCACGCTTAGGCCAGAGGGGCCGGACAGTGCGGCTGGGCAGCTGTGAGAGAGAGGACGGGTCAGAGGAGGCTGGCGTCCCGAATCAGCATTCCACAAGCTCAAACCTTCCCCTCCCCTTTCAAAATCCAGAAGCAGCTGATGTGAAGAGTGCTTGGGAGGAGAGAAACCTTCAGCAAGGGGGAGGGAGAGCCACTGCAGCATATTCAGTGACATTGTGTTTGGGATGAGGTGAAGGAGCCTGGGGGGCAGAACTCCTGGGTTCCGCTCCTGGCTCTGGAAAGGCCGTTCGCCCAATGATTAGAGCCAGCTGAGTGGCCTGGGTTCGAGTTCCTAACTCATCCTGGATTGTTGCAGTCTTCAGCGAGACACCTTACCTGTGTTGGCTCGCTGTTCCCTGATCTGTAAAGAAGGGATCAAGCTTGCCTGCCTCCTACGAGGGCTAGGCCAGGCACGCTGGCGTGTTCGTTTATTCCATCAGCTCTTGGCTCAGAACAGCGTCATACGGGAGACACTAACTGGTGCATTGTACAGATTAGTAAAGGGGTTTTAGAAAAGCTGTTTCGGGACTAAAATGTCAAGGAGGAGGAGGACTGTGTGGAGTTTGCAAGAAGGGCCTGACCGATTTGGTGCCCAGCTCAGACCTGCTGTGGCATCAAACGCCAAGAGGCGCTTCGATTAGCCAATGACATTGCACATCAATATCGGCTCCTTGGCAAATCCGCCTGCTCTCTGTCCGTCTGCTTCGACCCCAGCCGTGTTACGCCCTTAACCCCTCTGAGGTGCTGCACACATGTGGCTGGCCTGTACGTAGCTGTGACGGCTTCCGGGTAATATCTGGGTTTCAGTGTAATATCTGTTTTGATGGCCAGGATCTGTTTTTTCATTTTTTCCAGTCTCCTCCCCCACAGTCGGCAAGCCCTACAAATGCAACTACTGCGGCCGGAGCTACAAGCAGCCGAGCACGCTGGAGGAGCACAAGGAGCGCTGCCATAACTATCTGCAGAGTCTGAACGCTGAGCAGCAGTCGCTGGCCAGCCAGCAAGGTCAGTACGTTGTCCAAGAACTGGCGAGTGAATAGCTAGTCCCAGGCACCTGCTGGTGCTTAGAGCAGGGGGGAAAGTCAGGACTTCTGGCTTCTCTTCCTGGCTCTGGAAGGGCATGTGGACTAGCGGTTAGAGTAGAAAATTGGGAGTGTGGACTCCGGGGTTCTGTTCCCAGCCCCACCACTGACTCTAGATTATGTAACATTGGGACATGTCACTTCCCATTTCTTTTTCCCCGCCGATGAAATGGGATAACGGCCCTTGGAAGCGGGAGGGTGTCATTAATGGAAGTTTGTTAAAACCAAAATGCTCTGGAGACCGTGGGATAGAAGGTGCTAAGGGACCACGGAAGAGCGAAGTATTCCCTCGTTATGAATATCCCCTTACCCAGAGCCTGTCGTTTGGTACAGTTGATCGCTTGCAGCATAACCTTACACCTTTTTATAAATAATTCTATGAGGAGAAAACACCTTAGAGCATTTCCCAGTAACAAACAAAACTTTACTATGCAGAGCCATGCTCTAGTCTCTCTTTGCGACAGGCGTTGATTCCCCGGTTCTGTTCGTTCCCTCTGGGGCCCCTGGCATTGGCCGCTGTCGGCAGACAGGACACTGGGCTAGACGGACCCTTGGTCTGACCGTTCCTAGGCTCTATTGCAGCTTATGCTCAGTAAGCAAAGGATTGAACCTTACAAAGCAGGGGTCCTGCGAACAAATGGCTAATCTCCAAACTGATCAACACCAAACTAACCGTGCTCTGAAATCTCCCGACCTCCAGCTCCCCAAATAGCACCTCCGTGGTCAGGAGATCATTCTGCAGCCAGCCCACCTTGGGCCAAAATGGAATCTCTGCACGTGTTCCCCAGCGGGACAGGCCTGGCATTGTGGGCGTGTATCTCTGTGTGCTCAGCTCGTTAGAGCTGGCGAGTTCCGCCATCTGCACCTTGGCTCAAAGGAAAAATCAACCCTAACGATCAGAAAGACCTGCCCTGCTAGCAAAGCCTAACCTGGCTGACACGCTGCCAAAGCGGAACAGCCGGCTTACGGTGAGGCTTTCTTTTTGCAGCCCTCCAGGACCTGCTCCATGGCTCTCCCAGCCAGGGCAGGAGAATCCCCTGGCGAGAGGGCAGATCTGACCCTACGCTGGACGTTCGCTAACGGGCCAGCTGGTCTGAGATTCTATCAGCCTCTTTGTAGGTCCAACTTTCCGCACCACCATCATTATTGTTTCTGGGCTGTCAGAGCCATGGGTGGGACTTCACGGGAAGGGCTCTGCTGAGGCCTTTACAAGCCAAATTAAACGCAACACCAAGTGTGAGTCAGATGCCAAATTGGGACCTGACACTCCGGAGAGGCCAGGAGGGGAAGGCAAGCTGAGGAGCACCTCATGCCCTTTCTTCCCCAACAGCCTGCAGCCATCCGTCTCCGAGGGTTTGCTGCCGGAGCATTGGCCACGGAGACTCGGTTGGCAGTAGCAGAGTCTCTGCGTGGGAGTGGGTCTCCCTGCAGGGCAAGGGGGGAGCTGTGGAAGCAAGTGCCAGGCCAGTCCCTGGTATGTCAGGTGAGGGCGATAGTCAGTAACGCTTGAACTGCCTGATCGCAGCCCCGAGTAGCAAGGGCAAAAGCCCCCGCGCCAGCAGCGGGGAGAGCGACAGGTTGCCGGCGGGGGTGGAGACGCCTTCTCTAGCACTGTGGCTGCAGGGGATGCTTAAAGCACTGACAGGGAGAGAGTCCCTTCCCCAGAGCGGTTACGGTGCCCCACAACCAAGGCCATGTGGGGAGGGCTGCTCAGGCAAAGGAGCGTGTGGTGGGGTTGCCGGTGGTGCCACTGGAGGACTGATCCATGGAAGAAGTGGGTAAGCTTTTGGCTTCCAGACTGAGCCAGGGACAATGGACAAAAGGAGAGGTGTGACCGGGTGCCCCACTCTTCACCTGCCCCGCCTCCAGCTCGGGGAGTGGAAGCGAGCTCCCCGGTCCCGTTCGCCCCTCCCGCATCGGGTATTGGCTAAGTGGGTTTCCCTTGTCTTGGCAGGCGATGAGATGCGAGACCTGGAGATGGTGCCGGATTCTCTGCTTCACCCCTCGTCTGATCGGCCGACGTTTATCGACCGGCTGGCGAACAGCCTCACCAAACGGAAACGCTCCACCCCTCAGAAATTTGTGGGTAAGGGGCTCCCCCTTGCTTCCCGGGAAGAGCAGAGGGAGAGGTGAGGGAGGGGTTGGCAGCAGTTCCTTGGCCCTACGTGTAGGAACTGACCGCCTCTGCGGGGCCCCCCTGAATGAGCTACGGCCCTGTACGTACTAACGCCACTGACCTTACCCAGCGCCTTTCATCCTGCAGGCCCCCAAAGCCCTGTCCAGACAGGGATCCTTCACCTCCCCGAAATGCAGTCACCTCTGGGTGGGGGAACGTGGCACCTGTTCTGCACCGGGACCACAGCGGTGTTCAGAAGGGGGCAGCGTAGAACCGTTCCTCCATTCGAAACTGCGGGGGGCGTTTGGGAGGAGGGGGTGTCATTCCGAGGGCTGACCAGGGACCTGCGCTGGGAAACCTGTGCCCCCAGCAGCACCGGACCACGCTGAGGCACTGTGGTCAGTGTGTGCACAGCAGAGCCCTGATCCCACTGTAAGAGGGGAGAGCGCCCCCTGCTGAGCCACGGCTCCCCCCGGCCCCATCCTGGGGTAGTAGCGGAGTCACTGCAGCTGGACAGTGCCGAGGCCCGGGCCTGCGTGGGTTGCCGTGTGAAGGGATCACAGGCTGAGCCGTGCAGAGCGGAGCTCGTCTCTCGACGAGGACCCTCTGTGGAGCGTGTGGGGCTTGCCCCGGGTTCTGACCCCTTGCTCCTTGCCCCCAGGGGAGAAGCAGATGCGGTTCAACCTCTCCGACCTCTCCTTCGATGTGAACTCCAGCTTCGAGAAGGACGTGGAGCTGGTGGCCGCCCACCACCCCATCGACCCCAGTTACGGCAGCTCGCTGTCGTTTGTGGGGGCCGAGCACCTGCGCCCCCTCCGCCTCCCCCCCACAAACTGCATCTCGGAGCTCACGCCTGTGATCAGCTCCGTCTACACCCAGATCCAGCCCATCCCGGGCCGGCTGGAAATCCCGGGGAGCCGAGAAGCCGCTGAAGGCCACGAGGACATTCCCGAGGGGGCGCAGATCGTGTACCGGGGGCGCGAGCAGGGCGTGTCGCCCAGCAACGGCTGCCAGGATTCCACAGACACCGAGAGCAACCACGAAGAGAGGACCGCGCAGCTGCCGGCGGGGAACTGCACCAGCAGCCGGCAGAGCGCAGCCTACGCCAAAGAGGACCCCAAGTTGCAGGAGGGCCCCCCCGCTGCCCGAGCAACGCCCAGCTCAGCCAAAGACGTCCTGCGTGTGGTGAACGAGGAGGGGGAGCAGGTGAAAGCCTTCAAGTGCGAGCACTGCCGGATCCTCTTCCTGGACCACGTGATGTTCACCATCCATATGGGCTGCCACGGCTTCAGAGACCCTTTCGAGTGCAACATCTGTGGCTACCACAGCCAGGATCGGTACGAATTCTCCTCCCATATAGTGCGGGGCGAGCACAAAGTGTAGGGTAACTCAGTCCTCCCCCTTCGCCCTGATCGCCCCGTGACTCCTCCCCCGGGCTCTAGCTCCGCCCCCTCCCGGTGGGCATGGACCTGTTTTTCTTTTATACTCCTTTGCACTGACTTTGGCTACAAAATATTTAAAAAAAAAAAATATCAATAATTAAAAAAAAAAATCACGAGGGGAGCTCTTAACGATTTGCCTTTTTATAAACGGAGTTATTTAAATATTGTTAACGGATTTTTTACATTCTTTGTGCTTTTCCTTCCTGGTCCTCCCTTAGTTATTTATTAAGCTTTTTATTTCTTTATAACTCTCTCCCTAAAGCTCTTTGAATTTTTGTCAGAGACTTGATCTCCTTCTCTCTCTGCCGAGAGGAGCATATAAACCTCAAGCACATGTCGACGTAACACGCACACGCGTGAACACGCGTCTTACGGTTTAAGCCTCTCGCCCCCGCCCCTTCCTTCTGACTCTTTTCGGTTTCAGTCCTGAGCCACCTGTCAAGCTGCCGTCGGGCAACGAGAATCTCAGATTAGGTGCTAACGAGAAGAGAACTCCCCTGGCCAGGAAAGCCACGAGCTAGCCACAGGGGGTGTTCGTAGGGTGAACGTGCCCCAAGCTTTAATGGGTGGTATCTCTGTGGCATGAAACTGTCTGGAACGCAGAACAGGGCCCCCGGGAGCCCTCTGTCCCCGAGGCGGCTGTTTGATGGCTTTGTGATGAAGTCTCCTGTAGCAGGCAGAGAGGATCGGCCGAGGCACAGAGCAGCTGCGGAGGATGAAGCTGTCACAGTGCCACCTGTTGAAGGAAGGTGGAGCTGTGCAGGCCGTTGGCCAGGGCTCCGACGCGCATGGCTTTTAAGTACAAACGCCGTCTCAGATCAGAGGTAGGAGGGTAAAGGCTTGGAGGGTCTGGGTGGGATCCAGCTGTGCCCGGGAGGAGATGGAAGTACTTTAGCCGGGAGGATAGCAAGCATCTTTGAGTGGCGGCTTTGTTCTCCCCTGCTGGGATCTGCTGGCGTTAGCCCCCTCTGCTCCCAGAGAGCTGAGGAGAACACTGGCTGAATTCGCTTCCTTCTGGTCAGCGTCTGGGATCAGCTCTTGACTAGCCTGGTGAGTGTGAGTAAGGAACAGGTGTGGGCCTCAGTCCTGGATTAGGCACCTGTCACTGACTCCCACTTCCCCCAAAGCATTTTGCTTCCTTTAGCAAGCATAGCGGTGACCCCTCTGCCTGCTGAGCACCGGACACCTGGACCTGATCCCACGAGCACTTCGTAGTGTCACCTTGTGAACTGTTGTCGGGGACAGGCTGGGGACAGTATCCAGGGAAGGAAGGACAGGTCAGCCCCTAAGAACCCTAATCCCGTCGCTTCATTCTGTGCTGCATGGTTGAAGAGTTTCTTCCTCTTCGGCAGCTTTCCCCGGGGGTCGCCGCTGGGCACTTTGCCGTCTGAGTCCGTAGCTTCCCAGGGAGCACGTGTCTGGCTCTTATTTGCACAGAGGAATTGGGTCAGTTGCATAAGCCCTAAAGAGCTGCACTTTCAATGCGAAAACTTGTTGTTGGGTTGGTTTGCCCCACAGGTAGTTGTGACACTGAGTGGCACAGCAGAGAGATGTGGAAGTTGTGTCTCTAGCACTTGTGCGTATGCAGATTGTGTCTTTAGAGTGATGTGTTAAATGTGAGAGTCGGGGGGGGGGGGATTTGCTGCATCAGAGAAGTGGCTTCTGTTGAGAGTTGCGTCTGCCCCAGCAGATTGCTAACTACTGGTAGGTGCTCAAGCCCCCTGGGCGAGGGAATTGACCGGGATCGTGCTTGGTTACTGTAGGGAAACATCCAAGAAATGGGGAAAGGTGACTGCTGGCTTCTGGGACTTGCAAAACCAACAGGCTCTGTGGGGCTGTGGGTTCTGCTGCTTCTTCCCGGAGTAAGAGGATGAGCAGGAAATCATGTCAATGGACACCCCCAAAATCATGAGGAGGGAGGTCCCCAGAATCCTAGAACTACTGGGAGAGGGATTTGAAAACAGTCCATTCAGTCCGTGGACAAAGAACGGGAGGGATGCACTGATGGGGGGTTGGTAGCCAATGGACGGGCTTTCACCTGCTCCAGAGAGGAGGCAGAGAAGCAGGCAGCCTCCACCATTATTTTATTTTTATAGCAAAAAAACCCTCCCCATCCCCTGCAGCTGGGATCCTGACGGTACTTTCACTTGGAAGGGGCGCGAGAGTTACCCCAGGCCCCTGTGTGGAAAAGGGGTGGGGGATGTGCAGTCCCCTTCCCCCATAAATTGGTCAGTAGGCCACAGTGTCAATTAACCCCACTGCTCTGTCTTAGGTAACGCTGCCCATCGGAAACAGATGAGTCGCAGGGTGGGGGGGACCCCGGAGCCTGACTGTGTTCCAGTGGCCATAACTTGGGGGCGTGAGGGGAGGGATCCCTGCTTTATACCAAGGCCCACGATGCATAAAAATAATCACTCAACAGCAGCCCAACAAACTGCTCCCTTGAGGTTTAAACCAAAGGCTTGTTCTTTTTCTACTAAAACAAACAGAACCACCTCACAAGCGGCAACGCTCGTTGCTCTTTCTTTTCTTCTTCTTGCTTTTCTGTTGACGGTGTTTGTGTATCCAGATGTGAAACGAAACCGCTGAGCCGTTGTTTTTCCGAAGCCCGTTGGCGGCTTGGGCAGAAGGGCCTGTCATGTCTGCTGCGATGATCATTCGAGGAGGTTAGGAAAGTTCCCTCGCAGCCATTCTCCACCCCCCTTTCCAGTTTATAAATCTAACCGTTGTGGTGCAAACTCGCTTATTCCTTTCTGGTCTCTCCTCCAGAGCCAGTGGTTGTGAAATGTTTGACTGGCTCAGAAAGCATTTTGTGCTGTATTGAGTCCTGGCAGACCACGAGAAAACAGCCCATAAAATCCTGGCATTCTGATTACCATCTTCCAGCTGAAGTGCCAAATAAAGCCGGTTTTTATCAGTCATTCTGGAGAGTGACCAAAGTTAGATTGAGACTAAAATTGAGCACTGACCTCCACATGTGGACTGGGATTTTTCAAAAGGCACCCAACTCTCATTGACTTTCTCTGGGAGTTGGGCACTTCATTTCTTCAAAAGTGTTTGAAAACCCCAATCCTTAAGCTTCTAAAATAAATGGTCTGATTAGTTTTTTATTTATTTTTTTGCAATTGGAGAGCACCCACAGCTGCTGTCGAAAGCCAGGAGATCTGTAGGTGCCAGCACCTTTGAACATAAAGCTACTTATTCGGGGGCTGACGTGTAGATTTAGGAGCCTGATCTCATCCTTGTTTGAACATGTTGACCTCATACTTTATACCTCTCAAAAGGTGGGATTCCTGAGCTGCAGATGGGGGTTTTCAACTCCAGTGGTTCTTGGGCTAGCATCTGCTTTGAACAGAACTGAAGTGAGAAGCAAGATGTTAATCAGAATGACATGATTCCGTTACTTCAGAGCATTCAGTTCTAGGCCTAGTGATCTGAGAGATTCGACCTTTTCAAAGTCGTTGCCTCAGCAGTTCTTTTTCAGCACTGGTCCAGTCCTCAAAATACCAGGATCTGGAGTCAATCCCTTTTCATAAATACGCTCAGAAATAATTTCTCTTCCCATATGATCTGACTGCAGAAATCTCTATCTAGGTACGTCGTGAATACGGAAACCAGGCAGGACTGTGCTGGGCCTTTAAGGCTTTCTGGATGTTATGGATAGCACTGGTTAAATTGGCGAGAAACTGCTGGTTTTCCACAAGGTAGCAATAAAAGGCAAAATGGCTCGATTGGGTGTAATTTTTGAGCCAGAGCCCCAAACTGTCGGTTCTCACGCAGAAATGATGCACTTTTCCTGCTGCCTGTCTGCAGCTGAGCAGGCAGAGAGAAGGAAACCAACATCATGTCAAGCGGTCTTCTCTGAGCAGAACTGGAAACAAAGCTGAGAGCGAGACCTGGGTCTCCTTTTCTTACTGGCATTTGGTAAATTCCGTCACGGGAAGCCGGTGCCTGGGTTAGCTGCCGTTTGGGGGATTTTTAAAGCACGGTTGTGCTCTGAAAAGCAGACTTGTAAAAGTGACATTATAGCTGCTGCGTGTTCTCTCTGATTCACTTCGAAAAATCCACCTTTTGACTTGCAAAGGCAACTTCGGTGCCACCAACCATCTCCCACTCAGTGTGAAAACCCGGCTGGCTTAGTTCTCCCTCCAGCCTCTAAAGTCTCCGCTGCTGACCGTTAATGCACACGGCAGGGACATGATCACCCTTCGGGTGCTCAGTTGGCTCCTGCGGGGCTCCCGGGAGTAAAAACTCCTTTTCCCAGATCAGATCCGCTCAGCTTCCCTGACAGCCAAGGAGCTACGTGAAAGCGTCAGTTTTATAGTCGCTTTCTGATCACAACCGCTGCACTGTCATATTGTTGATTTGGTACGAAATTCAGCTAAGCTTGACCTGACTGTTATCCCCAGTAGACTGTGAATAAGTATGAAGAGCCCCACAACCCCCCCCCCATGCCTCCCGTTCCCCTTTTCAAAAGGTAAAACCAACACAATATTCAAAGGGGGGGGGTGTTTTTTAAACAAAGGGAAAGGGAAGTTCTGAAATTTATAAACACCTTTTTTCTTTTACCTGTAAAGAGTCTAAAACAAATGTAGGAATTTTGTAAAACTCCAGGTCGCTTTACTTGTGTAAATATATATATATTTTTTAATCAGATGTATGAAGAACAAAAACTATGATGTGCAATACCCCAACCCTCTTCCAGCTCCTCCTCCTTCCTTTCTAACGAGTTTTCATTTGTATATCGTTAATGGATTTGCTGTTGTCTTTGGGTTTTTTTCCTTTTTTTGTGAGGTTAGACTCGCTTTTCAACAACAAAACTCTCTTACCGCAAAAGCTTTTTGTATCTGTAATATATTGTAAGTAAATATTTGTGTAATGGAGATATACTACTGTAAGTTTTGTACTGTACTGGCTGAAAGTCTGTTATAAATAAACATGAGTAATTTAATGCCCCAGGCCTCTTCCTGCTCAAATGTCATGGCTTCTGGAGCATGATTTGCCCAAAGATGTCCCCATCATCAACACCTCACAAACAGCACAATCTATCCTCCCGATCCCCTGTGACAGAGGGAAGTGGTTTCCCCCGTCTGTAACATAGGGATCATGACTCTGGCTTACCCGAGTCTGGCAGAGCTGGGAACTGAAGCCAGCTTTGCACGCTCTTGTTACAAGACTAAAGCTGGCCGGAGAATGACTATTCCAGTTTGCGAGAACTTCCAAGGGTTGGAATTTTTTTCATTTTGTGTCAGAGCGAAACCAAAACCTTTCAAAAGTTTCTTCCCTCCCCCCCCCCCCCCCCCCCCCCCCCCCTGCTAAATGGAATGGTCTCGAAATACCCTTCTTTGGACCGAGACGTTCAGGTTTGCAATTCAGGGGTCTCTCTTTGGAAGCGACTGACGAGTCCACCCCGGACCTCAGAAGCCTTCCCATCAAAATGCTCCAGCTCTGGAAATGTTTCAGCTTCGAAGCAGCGTATTGCCAGGAGAAACCATTCCATGGACAATGTTCCAACCAGCTCGGCTAAGGACTTGTCCGCAGGGAAACTGACTAGTGAGCGGAACTATTTGGGAATCGTTATTCTGCTCTGGTTCTGTTGGTCAGGTCCCCTGCATGACAAACCCCGGGTTCAGACACTTCCCAGGGAGAGTACGTGTGCGTACACACATCTGAACAGAACGGTTGCCAAGTTGAAAAGCAAAGAATCCTTTGTCACGTCTTTCTCATTGTGCCTGGGTTATTATTACCCCAGCCTTGCTGCTTGCCGGCCTAAGCGCTGCTCCGTAATAGCTCTCAGATGGGAGACGTCATGACAAACAATTGGTGTGTCTGCCTTGAATGGCACTCGAGTAACCTTGCTCACAGCCCTATTTCTATGTTGTTGCTGTTTTGAGGCTGCCAAGGAAAGATGCGGGCTGCGTCTGTTACAGCTACGATTAAAAGGGGGAAGGGGTGAGGACCCTCTTTGGGGGAGGAAGGAATTGAAACAGCTGAACCTGAGAGAGGCAACGTGCTGGGGAAAGATCCCAGATTGATGGCCCTGGACGTGAGTCCCGAGAACAGGTACAGTCTGATTCACAGCGGCTGATTCTGTTACTTCGTTCCTGAAGAGGAAGGAGGTTTGTGGGAGAGAGCCCTAGAACTCACGAGCTCCCGGTATTGTGGGGTCCTGCAGAGTCCTAACGGGCACATAGTGTAAGTTAGAGCAGCCTTGGGGCTGCTCTAACTAGTGCTCTACTTCCCACTGATCCTTGTGGCCTCTGGGTATCAGAGAATAGCTGTAACTGCATTCTCCAACCATGCCCCGATCCACCCCCTCTGCTGCGAGCAGGGGCTGCTCCAGAGCCTTGATGCCATCTCTGCACAAGCTGGAGGGTCCTTTAGGGCAGGAGCAGTTGGGGGGGGGGGGGGCATTTCTGCCCATTTTAAGACCCCTTGACACAGAGCAGCTTAAAGGGGGCGGAGAGTAAATGAGAACAGGGCCTAATTTATTTACCGCTCAGCCCAACCCAGCCATGCAGGGGCGAAGAGGGAAATTTGGTCACCACGGCCCCATCAATCTTCGGCCTCTCTGCTCAGGTTGCCACCAGGGGTCCAACTGCATGGGGTATATCTGTAATACGGACACCAGTTCACTGGGGCCTGGATATTCAGACTAGGACCTGCCACTCCTCTCAGCCTGGAGGTTTGCTGAGCCAGACTAGTGGATTCCATCCTCTTCCCTCCCCGCTCCATTCCACACCTGGGAAACGTCTCCGTTCCCGGAGCGGCTCTGAATGGAGGCCAGACCAGACCAGGGGGCATCTCTGACCTCTGCTGAAAGCAGGGAGCTGGAATCGGAACAGGAGCCCCAGAGGGGAGGGAGGCTCTGGGACATGAACATCTCTCCCCCGGGATTCCAGCCGAGGTCCTGGGAATGTTGTTCTGCAGTGTAGCCGAGCCAGAGGCGGGTGGAAAGGCCTGGCCTGGCCTCCCCAGAGTGCTCTCCTCCCAGATGGGTTCTAGACTCCCATTCCCCTCCAGGGGGTTGCCTGAGTTTGAACGACAGCGACTTCCTCCCCACTTCTGAATTGGGCTCCAGCTCTGGAAGGTACATCTGGGTCAGACGCTGGCCTGGCTCTCGGGGGTGGTGTCTATATTGCCGGAAAAGGCCTGGCTGTGGCTGGCCCTGCTCGGCTGCCTCGGGCTCAGGCTGCGGGGCTAAAATAGTGCAGTGTCGAGATTCAGGCTTGGGCTGTGAGACCCCGCAACGGGGAAGGGTCTCGGCCTGGACTCCGGCCCTCGCCCAAATGTCTACGCTGCCATATTTAGCCCTGGAGCCGGAGCCCCGGGCAATTGAGCTGGGCTTTGAGACTCGGTGCGGTGGGTTTTTCGGTGCAGTGTGGATGGGCTCCGCTCCCTGCTCTGCGTGTGTGATCGGGGCAGGTTATTTCCCCCCCTTGGTGCTCATTTCTTCATTGCTACTTCCCAGGCCCCTTGAGGCTCTTCAGACCCTCAGCTGGAAAGGCCGGTACCGAGGAAGTTAGTTCTGTCCGATGGGACTTGCTTGTAGCCGCCATTGTTCCAGGTGCCATACAAACACCGAGACCTCCAGAGCTTACAGTCGAAAGAGACCAGACAGAGACCTGTGGGGGCAAACAGCAGGTCAGTCGCAGGGCAGGGCGACCAGACAGCAAGTGTGAAAAATCGGGTCAGGGGGTGGGGGGTAATAGGAGCCTATATAAGAAAGACCCCAAAATTGGGACTGTCCCTATAAAATCGGGACATCTGGTCACTCTAATCGCAGCGTGTCAGAGCCCAGGTTTTCTGATTTCTGCTCGAGTGCCCTATTCCCTAGCCTGCAGTACACTGACGGTGTGTTGGAAACGCACAGAGAGGGACTAACAGGGCCGTGCCAGGTATTGCTGTAGGCGCGGTGCTTGGCCATCTGTATTTATATTACTGGAGGTCCTAGTGCCACACCGCGCCCCTTTGCGCTAGGCGCTGGACAAACAACAGCACAGTCCCTGGGAGCTCTCTGGGCCAATTGAAGCGTAAGCCGAGAGAGACCAGCCTCAGGCAGGCAGAGGGGGGAACACGAGGACGCAATGAGACCGCACTGGTCAGTGGTCTCCGCACGCTGCTTTGTACACGTGCTGGAAAACCTATTCAAGCTGCCGCCCGCCTTCACCACGGCTTGGAGTAGCCGGGTTTAACTCGGAGGGGGAAATGCTACTCGGAGGGGGATTCTTTTTTTAAAGGTTGCCCTCTGGGTAACTTTCAGGCTTTTGCGGACAGCCTGTGATGTACGGTGAGCACCCGAGGGACTTCGCTCAGATGAGGGTCTGGGGCCTTTGGGATCTTTCTCGTAGCAGCAGGAGGAAGCTTTGAGCTGCTGGGATGAGGGGGAGGGAAGGGGTGAGAGACGTTTATCCCCTTTGCGCAACCACAGGTAGACACGTCAGAGCAGCCTTTCTGGGCAGATTAGGATCTCTGACCTTTTCGAGCAAGAGCCGCTGCTGAGGGGCCAGACTTTGCACTGAGCTTTTCCCGTGTGAAACCCAAAGCCCAGGAATAACCTGCGCGTGGTTCTGCCAGGCAGCGATGGCACGATAGCAACAAAGGGGTCGGGGGGGGTCGACTCAGCTGGGGCGTCTGTATGTCACGGAATCTCCGCCGCGGGGGCCGCTCCACAGAGCAAGCGCATGGAGGTTTTGCTCGGTCTGCACCTGGCGCGCACGATACCAGGGTCTGCTGTTCGGCATCACGGTACCCCACGTTCACCCCGGTGGCGTTCACTGAATGTGGGGGCCGGGGGCCGGGGCGCTCTCCTCCTGCTTTTGTGGCTACAATAAAATCGTAACTTGAGGATTCTGAGGCATGAACTTGGTTTTTGTTTCTTTATCAACTTTATATTTGAAGGGCCAGCACAGAGCGGGAAACGCTGGGGAGCCAGGACTCCTGGGTTCCCTCCCTGGGTGGGGAGTGGGGTCTGTTGGGTTAGAGTGGGCGGCAGGGAGCCAGGACTCCTGGGTTCCCTCCCTACTGGGGGGGGGAGCCAGGACTCCTGGGTTCTGTTCTCAGGAGCAGGGCTGGGGGGACAGAGAGGGGACTAGTAGATGAGTGGAGGTGGGGTGGAAGGAGGAGATTGGGAGCCAGGACTCCTGGGTTCTCTCCCTGGTCTGGGAGGGGAGTGGGGGCTGGTGGGGGGGCTGGGAGCCAGGATTACTGCGTCCCCAGACCCACCCCACTCCCCGCCTTCCTCCTGTGGCTCAGAGCCTGGGCCATGCGGCCCCACGGGGACTACATGTCCCAGCATGCAATGGGCCCTCCTGGGCAAAGAGGACTACAGATCCCAGCATGCATCGCCCCCACGTGCCTGTGGACGGCCTGGGCCTAGCCGCCTCCGCGGTGCATGCTGGGAATCAAATATTCTTGTACGTGACGTATAATCCCTCCGCCAAGGCATAAAAATAGTCCCCTTCCGAAGAGCCGGGACCGGCTTCCTCCGCGCCCGCAGTGATCCGGGGCTCCTGCTCCGCAGAAGAGAAGGGGGCGGAAGGGACGTGAGGCCGGACGGGGGGAGGGGGGGTCTCGCTCCCGTGGCGGAGGCACTTCCGGGACGGGCGGAGGACTATATAAGGGTTCGGCGCGGCGGCCGGATCCTTTCGCCTGGTCTGTTCCAAGATGGTGAGCGGCGGCGGTGCGAGGCGGGGAGCCGGGCCGGGGGGGGCGCAGGGGGTAGTCATGGGCCGGGGGGGGCGCAGCGGGCGGGGGGGGGCACGGGCCGGGGGGGCGCAGCGNAGGGGGAGGGGCGGAGGGGGGCGCAGCGAGAGGGGGCGGGGGGGTCACGGGCCGGGGGGGGGGGTCTGTCCCTCCCCCCCCAGGGTGGAGCGAGTTCCCAGCCCCCCTCGGCCGCGGGATCCAGATCTGATCGCAGCTCGTCGGGCCCCGGGAGCTGGGGGGGGGGGGCAGGTTCAGCGCGGGGGGGGGGGGCCCGCCCCCCTGGGGGGCCACTTGTGCGTGGCCCGGGCCCTGACCCCCCCCCCCCCCCCCCCCCCCCCCCCCCGCCCCCCCCCCCCCCCCCCCCCCCCCCCGGAGCACCTCTGACCCCGTGTCCCCCCCCAGACCAAGAAGAGGCGGAACAACGGGCGCGCCAAGAAGGGCCGCGGGCACGTCCAGCCCATCCGCTGCACCAACTGCGCCCGCTGCGTCCCCAAGGACAAGGCCATCAAGAAGTTCGTCATCCGGAACATCGTGGAGGCCGCCGCGGTCCGGGACATCTCCGAAGCCAGCGTCTTCGATTGTGAGCCCCGGGGCGGGGGGGCCCGGGGGGGGGTCGTGGCGCTGGGCTGCGGCCTCACCAGGGACAGTCCAGGCGTTCGGGCACCGGCTGCAGACCTGGTTCCACTGCCTCAGTTTGCCGATCTGTCCAATGGGGACAGTGGCAGCGCCGGCCTCCCAGCGGCGTGCGGGGATCAATACGGGGCAGGGGGTGAGGTACTCGCACGCTGCAGGGGCGGAGGCCGGATTAATACCATAGGGACTGGCTGGAGAAGGGTTGTACCTCTCAACTCACTCAAACGTACCGTGGCAGTGAAGAGACGCCTGAACTTGTGCGATCTGCTCCCCACCAGATGCTGGCGCGTCTCCCGGCCCTGCCTGCTGAGCTGGCCGAGTACTAGTGGAGCAGTTAAGCGCTCTGCAGATGAATGAGACTCTGCCTCTCGGCGAGGGTCCCAGAGCACTTTGTTGCCCGTCTAGCTGGGTTAAGTGGTCTCATCCTCGTTATGCTGGGGAGAAGGCGGAGACAGAGCTGAACTCATTAGCCAAAAGCTGCAAGAAGGTGGGCGGCAAAGCTGGGTGTAGAACCCAGGTGTCCTGGCTGCTTGCTCTAACCATTAGGCCCCACTGCAACAAAATGGTGCCTGGGGTTTCAGGTGGGGCCTCTGGTCCCCCGACAGGCGCCCATTGGGGTGGAAGTCCCAGACCAGGAGCCATCGGGAGGTCCAGCATTCCTGCCAAAAAGCAGTTGCAGGGAAGGACTGGGGCCTGTTTGTGCTCCAGGCTGCACCTGGGGGGCATGGAATGAGCCGACTGTAGCAGCGTTCCCTTGACTAAGGAGCTGAGCTCACCGTCCCTGCATGTCCCATCATGCTCGGAGCGTGGCGATCTCTGGCTCCGCCGTCGGCTCGCCGGCACCCTAGCTCGCCGTTTGGCTCTCCTGGGGCTGCGGCTTCTGGCTCCTGATTTACGCCTCTCCCGTCTCTCCCCAGCGTATGTGCTGCCCAAGCTGTATGTGAAGCTGCATTACTGCGTCAGCTGCGCCATCCACAGCAAGGTGGTGAGGAACCGTTCCCGGGAGGCCCGGAAGGACCGGACTCCGCCGCCCAGGTTCAGGCCTGCGGTACGTATTGTGCACAAACCCCTCCAGCCTGGCAGGCCAGCTCACTGCATCCCTCTGTTCCTCCCCCTGTGGCTCAGGGACTCCTGCCAACCCCCTGCCAACTCTTCTCTGCCAGAGCTGGTGGCGCCTCCCACACCAGAGTCCCCCGTTCACCCTCCCTGCCAGTGACTCGGTGTCCACCCCATTGCTCTGCCCGGCAATGATCACAGCACAGAGCTAGCAAGCCGTGACGAGCCGGGATTGACTCGCACCTGAGGCCTGTGACTCTCTGTGGATTAATGTCTTCAGAGGAGAAGCCTCCTGTGCTTGGGACACTAGTGAATGTGTGGTGAGGGGAGCTGGGACCAAGGGGATTGGCCCATGGATAGGTGGTTATCACGTGTGACACGTCCTGGAGGGATCTTAAACCACCTGCATGTCTGCCCAGTGCTGGGTTCTTCCACCTTCCTCTGGAGCATTTGGTTTTGGCCACCATCAGACCGGATGGTGAGGTAGATGGATCTCGGGTCCGATCCAGTCTGGCGGTTCCTCTGAGCTGATCGGCCTTTCCTTGCCTGGAGCCAGACCACTGAGCCGTCGGCTGAATGTGTCCTAACGTTCTCCTTTCTCTCCCCCTCTAGGGCGCTGCCCCGAGACCCCCCCCCAAGCCCATGTAAGGAGATGGTGCTGGAAATGTGCCTCTTGAGACACTGCCTCAATAAATGACTTTACATCTGGTCTGTGGGTGCGAGTCTGTGTGTGGGGTGGGGGGAGACTACACCGGATCCTTGTACTCGCTGGGAACAGTGACTGTTACTCTGGAAACAAGTGGGTGAGGATTAGATGCCCTCGGGTGGCAGGGCTCCCTCTGGCTTTATGGCCAGTTCCCAGCTCACAGGCTGGGATTGGGGGGGGCCTCTTGTTTGCCAGCAAAGCATCCCAATAACTGGCCGTGGCTTCCCAAACGGAGCCCAGGGGTCTCTGTGCTGGGGTTATGGCAGGTGGTGACAGGCCCCCGCAGTGTAAAATGGAACCTTAGCCTGGGATTTTTTGCATGGAAAGCTGAAGGCCCGTCGGTATCGCGGGGAGGGGGAGGGAATAGTTTGGACTGTGGCCGTTACCTGCTGTTGTGGCACAACTTCGGGGGGGGGGTCAGTGCCGCCAAGAGCTTCATCAAATCAACCTCGGCCGGAAATGCAGAATCAGGGAAACTGTGACGCCGATCCAATGCAGGGAGCGTCTCTCATTCCCCCCCGGGCTGTTCATGGGCAGCCAGCAGGGGCGGGATAGGCAGTTCCTCCAGCTTGGCCCTGAGCGCCCTGCGTGGGGCAGGGGGGGTCTAGCCTGCATCAGCCGGGATCACCCTTTGCGTCTCTGCGGGTGGCTCCTTGTGGGCTTGGCAGGGCCCTGAAGTGACGCTGGGTTAGTGGGTGAGGTTGCACTGATGGGGTTCAAGTGGCGCAAAGCAGCCCGGGCCAGCCCCCGTTCTGCAATTCTCTGCTGCCCGAGGCTGAGGGGCGCAGCCCCCGTTCTGCAATTCTCTGCTGCCCGAGGCTGAGGGGCGCTCCCTTAACTCTGCCCGACTGGCAGCCGGGTCCCTGGCTCGTGTCCTGCCTGGCCTCTCAGAGCCAGAGCCAGGCTACAGGTCGGACAGGAGCAGACGCACTCCTAGGCTCCAGTTCAGCCTTGTGGCGGGGGCC
This sequence comes from Platysternon megacephalum, assembly GCA_003942145.1. Classification (NCBI taxonomy): domain Eukaryota; kingdom Metazoa; phylum Chordata; order Testudines; family Platysternidae; genus Platysternon; species Platysternon megacephalum. Next base: position 2,199,834 of record QXTE01000170.1, read on the forward strand.
CCTTTGCACCAGCCCTGGGGGTGAAGATGGTGCTTGTGCCCCCTGCTAGCTGGGGGAATTCCCCTGGGGCGGGGGGCCCAGGAAGGAACCGCAGGTTGGGTGAGGAGATAACGAAGGGAAATCCTAGTGAGCAGTGTCCTTAGCACCAGTCCCACCAGAGGAATTCCTAGAAATGGCCATGGGGGGGCACCCCAGGGCAGGAACAGGAGTAGGCTTGGCCGTTCCTGCTCTGCCCTGCGGAGCGGGTGTGGGGCTCTGTTTCTGCCCAGTCCCATCTCCAAGAGGCTCCGGTCTGGGCAAGGTCCAGCCAAGGAGGGTGACCCTGGAGGCTCGAAAAGGAGGAACAGGAACCATTTGGGCCTGGTTCGTGCAGGCCGAAGAGGAGCCAGGAACAGAAAATCGCAGCGAAGGGCTGTACGGGCGCCTTTGCTCACCCTCTGATAACCTGAGAACAAAGGGGGACAAAAGCCACCCAAGGGTGCCTCTTTAACACGCAGTGTGATGGGCCCTGTGGAACTCTCTGCCACTGGAACTCACCGGCCAAGAGTTCCGCTGGGGCCAGAGACTCTGATTAAAGTAGGGTAAAAAATAACCTCGTTTGTCTCCAGTGTCCCTAATGTGCTCGGTGACACTGAAGATGGGCCCTGCTCCCCCAAGAGCTCCCGGTGGGTGCTCCCAGCCCCCCCGGTGTCACGGCTGAGGCATGCTGGCAGCAGGAGGTGGGTTGCCAGAAGAGCTCTGCCAGGCTGCTGCGCTGGCTCCATTCCCGCCAGGGGGGCGGATCGGGGGCCGCCAGTTATTGACGATTGCGGTGTGGCAGGCGCCCGCCCGGCGTGCGTCAGCTCCCCTCCCGCCTCCATCTCTGAGCTCATTTCCTCCTGCCCCCCTCCGTGACTGCGCCCATTGTTCCCCCGCCCACCCCATGACCCGTAGCGTGCCCCCCCCGGCCTGCCTGGCACTGCCTTACCGTCTGCGGTGCCCGGGCCCCGGGAGGTTGTGCTGGCTGCTGCCGTGCCAGGGACAGGCGCGGAGCCGAGCCCGGGGGCGGCCTGTGCCAACGCTGAGAACAAAGCCAGGCCCCGGGAGCGGAGGAGACGCTGGCGAGGGGGGCGTGGGCGAGCAGCTGGGGTTCTGAGTTCTAATCCTGACGCTGCCCAGGGCCACCCTCGGGGTCTCGCTCCCCGTGCCAAAGGGGCAGATGGTTATTTCCCCGCGTGGGGGTTCATTGCCTCTCTGCCATGAGGGGACCAGGCCCCCAGAGGTGTTCAGGGGATTTCGATTCCCCGGAGGAGCTGAGAGAGACAAGGCGGGCGAGGGACCAGGGTCCCTGGGTGAGAGGGACGAGCGTTGGCACCCAGCCTGTCTCTGCTCTCCTGGGCCCGCTGCAGGGGGGCAGACTGACGGTCCGGGGCATTGCAAGCTCCCTGGGGCAGAGACCCGGCGGCCGGGCAGGGCCTGGCACAGCGGGGCCCTGCCCGGGGGCACAGCGGGGCCCTGCCCGGGGGCTTGGGCTACCAGTGACTGGCCCAGTCCTGGGCTGGGGGCAAAGGTGGGTGGGGCCCCAGGGGCGCAGCCCCAGCTTTGCCCCCAACCTCAGCTGGGCCGGCTCTGATTGGCTGCCCGCCCCAGCCAATGGGCGGCCGGCGCAGCTACTCCTTGAATGAAGTGTGTTGTGGTTGCGGAGTGACTCCGGGAGCGGCGGGTGGCCCGGACCCGGATCAAAGCGGCGGCGACGCGGATCCGCCAGCCGGGGGCCCGGCCCGGCCCGGCCCCAGCGGGGAGCAGGTGGCTGCGGCCCGGCCCGAGCATGTCCTAGCCCGCCCGGCACGATGCGGAGCCGCCCGCGCCCGGGACCTTTCCTCTGCCTCCTCCTGCTGCTCGGCCGCCCGGAGCTCGCCGCCGCCCAGGCGGGTAAGTAAAGGCACGAGCGGGCCCGATCCGGGGTCTGGCGCGCGCCCAGCTCGTGTTAACCTGCACCCTTGGGTGTCACTGGCTCTGCCGGGGGGTTGAGGAGCCGCTCGGGTTGTTTGCACCGGCTGGGGAGCGCAGGGCGGACCCGCCTCAGAGGTTCGGGGGGGGGGGGGCTGGATTTCTCCCCCTTGGTAAACTGAGGTTCCTTAGTCCTCAAGTGCTTTGCAGAGGTCAGGGCTGGAGGTTGCAGCCTGGTGGGTCAGGGAGCCCCTGGGGGGGGGGGGGGAACCTGCTGGGCTCCCCCAGGGCTGGGGANGGCGGGTGCAAAATGAGCCTCTGCCCTGGTGACTTTCTTGGGGCTCTGGGCAGTGCAGGGTCAGGCCCGGACTCCGAAGGATTCAGGGGCCGAATCCCCTGGGAGTGAGGTGCGTAAATCACCGTGTGGCGCTGGGGCGGGTTCAGACTCTCGCCCGCTTCTGCCTGTTTACGGCTTTGGAAGAGAATTGTCGCCCTTTGGCCTGGGACGCCTCCACCCTCGGCTGCTCTGGGGGCGCTTGGGAGTTTTGCGATGAATTGATTTGTTTGAACCCGGGCAAGGCCGCGGATGTGTCTGGGGGCGAGCCAAGCCCCCGGGCCGATGGGCGCGTCCACACGGGCAGGGCCCTGGCTCAGGATCAGGGCCCAGAGGATCCCCCCGCCCCCCCATGGTTCCCTGCGGGTTCCCTGTCTCGAGTGGGAATGTGCCGGGCGGCGGGAAAGGAGATGCCTGAGGACAAGGCCGCGCGGAGACGACTCGGTATCTTGCTTTACAAGTCCTCGGTCTCTCTGCGGGGCCTCGGCTCCCGAGCACACTTGACTAACAGGCTTTAGCAAGTTAAGGAACTTGGAATTGCTAGTTCGGCGTTTCCTGGAGCCGGGCCAGCCCCTCCGCGCCCTGGGCACCTGTTGTGTTTGTTCGTTGGGTGTGGGGCGGGAAAGCCACCTCGCTTTGTCCACTGGGCACTTTCAAACCAGTCCTGGGGCTGGACTAGGCTGAGCCTGGTGAAATCAGGGGCAAAACAAACGGAGCCGTGAACGGGTCTCGGGCGCAGGAAAATGTTCCCCATCTTGCCAAACTCCTGGGTAGCACCGGCCCTGATGCGTCACCCACACACCCCTGTACTGAACCCAATGACTTTAAGCATTTCTGTCCTCATGAGGCTAAACTGTTGTACGCCTCGGCCAGAAAACAGGAGAAACCCAGGGGCCACCAGTGCCTGAAACCCTGCTATGGAGGGGGATTGATTGGGTGGGCAAATAACAACCCCTGTCTCTGTGCCTCAGTTTCCCCACATGATGGGGAAGGAGCACCGATTCCTCTTGCAGGGCTGATTAGTTCGTGTTTAAGTGGCTCCAGATCCTCGGCTGGAGACACCAGCACAAAATATTTGTAGGATTGTTAGAATCGTTCTCATCAGCCCTGCCTGCTAATCACCCCCACGGGGGTGCTGGCTCGGACTCCATCCTGGCTGCTTGGAACCAGTTTTGGGGGGAACATTAGCAGCGCCTGCAGCTGGGATGGAGGGAAAAGAAGCAGATAACTACGGGCGGGATTCCCTGCCCTGTGCCGGGCAGGCGGAAGTCAGAGCACTTGGTCCCAATGGTCCTTGTTTAAACTCTGGCGGCCTGGTCCTGCCCTCGCCTCGCCCAGAGCAGCTTTCCCGTGTTCCTCTCCGTGTACGCCGAGGTGTCCGGGGGCCCAGCCTCGCTCCGCGCCCACAGCAGATTCGCATGCCCAAGGTTGGCTGGATTGTTCTGAACTGAATCACTTCTGCAGAAGCTCCCGGGACTGGTTTTTAGTGCTCGCTGATCGCTCCGGTCTCGGCGCAATCCAGGGGAGGGGAGCGATGCAAAGCGACCTGAAAACAACAGCGCACCCGAGGGATGTTCTCGCAGGGGCCGGTCCGCTCAGGCGGGGAAAGGGGAGCGTCGCCAGACTGGGGGGGGAAAAGCAACACTGCACTTCATGATGTAACCCCAGAGAGCCGGCTCGGTTTTCCTACGAGCGTGTGGCTGAGTCATCCCACAGCCAAGGTGGTTGCAATCAAGGTTCCCGGTTTCCACTGCCTGCTCTGGGTGGGGCACGGGGCCTAGGATGCCTGGGTTCCACTCCCAGCTCTGGCTCTCGCTGTATGACTTTAGGCAAGTCACTGCCTCTCCCTGCCTCAGTTTACCCCAGGCGTAAGCAGGGGCTAGTGCTTCAGTGGAAGGAGCTATGGGGAAGTGTTCTCCGGGAGGGGAGCTGAGATTGTAATGGAGAACGTTGCCCGTGCAAACCATCGGGGGCTGGGACCCAGGAGTCCTGGAGAAACTCTGGGAGGTGAGACCAGTGCACGGTGGTGGCTTTTTACAAGGGATTCTCCTGAGCACTCAGTGACAGTGTCAAGGTTATTCGTGTTTTCTGGCTTTGCAGAGACCTTTGCCCTTGTTTTGTAGCCGACCTGCTGTAGGTGCATTCCCGGGCGATCCTTTGCGCTGGGTTGTTCTGAGCTCCTTGGGAAGTCCGGCCTTTCCTGTGGCTTGGTGCGACGCGTGCGTGTCTGTCACCCCCAGGTGTGAGCGCCGCTCGTGAAAAGCCGAGCGTGAGAATCCGATTCCTGGCCCTTGGGCTGAGCTGGTTTGTCATGTCCCTGTAGTCCGGGATCTGATCTCTACTCACTGGGGCGGGGAGGAGAGGGGAGGCCGGTCTGCCCTGCGCGGGGGGGGGGGATGGGACTGGAGGCTGCAATCGATCTTTTCCATCTCTAACACCTGGCACTCAACCCTCTTGCGAGGACGTTTTTTCCATTCCCAATAACTTCCTCCACAGCCGCTGTGCAAGGAAACGAGCCCCAGGCCCTGGCTTTCCTCCCTCCGACGCGCCTTCCCCACCTGCCCCAGTCCTGCCAAGATGCTGGATCCTGACGCCAGGAGGCCAAGAGGCACCAGCTCCGAGGAGGGAGCTGAGTTTGGGGCCGGGGGTGGGGGATGTCCGAGCACAGCTCGGGCACCAGAGCACCTGTGCTCCCAGTCACAGCTGGCTGCTCTAATTTTAGGCCTCTCAGCCTTGACCGTGTCCCTTTAAAAATGCCGTTGGGGCTCGGCTGGGCCACGTGCTCTCGCAGTCGCTTGCTTTATTTTGGGACCGAGCCGGGAGCTGCCGGAGCAGCGGGCGCGGCTGACGTGAGGACGCCCCGTTTCCTAGAGCCACTGGCCGTGGAGCTGCTCCAAGCACATCGCGGATGGAATGCGGCACGACCGAGCTGGAAACGGAGAGGAAGGATGGTCCATGGTAGCGCCAGGCTGGGACTCCGGAGACTTGGAACATCAGAACGGCCAGACTGGGTCAGACCAAGGGTCCATCCAGCCCAGTATCCTGTCTGCCGACAGCGGCCAGTGCCGGGTGCCCCAGAGGGAGGGAACAGAACCGGGAATCATCACGTGATCCATCCCCTGTCGCCCATTCCCAGCTCTGGCAAACAGAGGCCAGGGACACCATCCCTGCCCAGCCTGGCTAATAGCCACTGATGGACCGATCCTCCGTGAACTTCTCTAGTTCTTTTATGAACCCTGTTATAGTCTTGGCCTTCACAACATCCTCTGGCAAGGAGTTCCACAGATTGACTGTGCATTGTGTGAAGAACTTCCTTTTCTTTCTTTTAAACCTGCTGCCTATTAATTTCATTTGGTGGCCCCTAGTTCTTGTGTTATGAGAAGGAGTAAATAACACTTCCTTATTTATTTTCTCCACACCAGTCGTGATTTTATAGCCCTCTCTCATATCCCCACGTAGTCATCTCCTTTCCAAGCTGAACAGTCCCTGTCTTATTAATCTCTCTTCATACGGCAGCCGTTCCATACCCCTAGTCATTTCTGTTGCCCTTTTCTGAACCTTTTCCAATTCCAATATATCTTTGTTGAGATGGGGTGACCACATCTGCACGCAGTATTCAAGATGTGGGCGTCCCATGGATTTATACAGAGGCAACATGATATTTTCTGTCTTATTATCTCTCCCTTTCCTAATGATTCCCGGCATTCTGTTCGCTTTTTTGACTGCCGCTGCCCAGTGAGTGGATGTTTTCAGGGAACTATTCACAATGGCGCCAAGATCTCTTTCTTGAGTGGTAACAGCTAATTTAGACCCCATCGTTTGATATGTAGAGTTGGGATGATGTTTTCCAATGTGCATTACTTTGCAATTATCCACATTGAATTTCATCTGCCATTTTGTTGCCCAGTCACCCAGTTTTGCGAGATCCTTTTGTAGCTCTTCACAGTCTTCCTGGGACTTAACTATTTTGAGTAGTTTTGTATCATCTGCAAATTTTGCCACTTCACTGTTTACCCCTTTTTCCAGATCATTTATGAATATGTTAAATAGGACTGGGTCCAGTACAGATCCCTGGGGGACACCGCTATTTACCTCTCTCCATTCTGAAAACTGGCCATTTATTCCTACTCTTTGTTTCCTGTCTTTTAACCAGTTACCGATCCATGAGAGGACCTTCCCTCTTATCCCATGACAGCTTACTTGGCTTCAGAGCCTTTGGTGAGGGACCTTGTCAAAGGCTTTCTGAAAATCTAAATACACTATATCCACTGGATCCCCCTTGTCCACCTGCTTGTTGACCCCCTCAGAGAATTCTAGTAGATTGGTGAGGCGTGATTTCCCTTTACAGAAACCATGTTGACTCTTCCCCATTCCCAGCGGGCATGGTCTCCGTGTGGACCCAGGACCCGTCCCTCCAGCTCTCTGCCCAGTGTCTGTCCAGGGCCCAGCACCATGGGGCCTCTGGGCGCTCTGACTGTCCGGGCGGTGTCTGTACCATTACAGAGCAGCGGCCCCGGCTGATGGCATAGGGGGGTGGATCTGCTGCAGGGCAGGGTCGTTCTCTGTAGCACCGTGAGGTTAATACTTTTCAGGCTCTGCCATTAACCGTCCCAAGCTGTCGGTCTCCTGGCACCTAGCAAGTTCCCTGACTTTCCTTATGCCACCTTGAGCTCCTTAGCGGGTCCTTTATGACTCAACCCCTCCAGTCTCACCTTTCGGCTTAGAGGCAGAGTCCAAAAGCTCTCCTGGAAGGAAGTGAACGCCCAGCCGTTGTTTGGAAGCCCAGCAAGGAAAACAGCAAGACAGGTGCCCAGAGAAGTGACTAATCGCAGGGAAAACACCCTGGGTGCATGTGGGTTCTCTTCCCGCAGATCCTCTCCAGGTGGATTTCAAAGGTGGCCAGGACCCAGCCTGGCTCTGTTCTGTAAATGTCCCATATCCACCGGGAAATTATTTCTAATGTATTATGGGTGTTAACATAGGGCCTAGGAGACCCAGCTGACATTGGTGCCCCACCATGCCGGGCACTGCCAAACCCACAGCGTGAGACAGTCCCTGCCCCAAGCAGCTTCCAGTCGGCATAAGCAAGGCAGGCAGGAGACAGTTTCACACATGGGGAAACTGAGGCAGGAGCGTGGCGGTGATGAGCCCAGGGACGAAGGAGGCGGGAGGCGGAGTGGGGGCCCCGTTCTGTGGGCCAGGGGCAGAACCCCAGTCAGGTGCCGCAGGGGATTGGTCCAATCAGGATCAAGCCGGGATCTCGGCTGTGTTCAGTGTGTCGGGCAGCTGTCTGCCTGCGCGGTGGGTGTGGTGCGGGGTGCGGGTGTTCGGGCCTTGCTCCCTCTCTCACGCTCTCTTTCTGCCATGCCTTGATCTGGTTTTCGTTCAGCTTCTGCGGCTCCGAGCCCAGGCCGGGAGCTCCCCCCCATCCCCTCCCGCCGAGCACCCGGGCTTTATCTGGGGCCAGGACATGGTGTTTTCTCTCTGTAGCTCTTTTGTTCCTGGCTGGTAGCTGCTCCGACAAGCAAGAGTTTTTTCAAAAGCCCCTAATGGGCCGGAGCCTGGGAATGAAAAGCCAGCCCCACGCCCCGGCGGGGGGAGCGGATAAAGGTGCCCCATTGTGTAGCCATGACAGCCGTGGAACTGGAGGGGGCACAGGGTCGGGACCCCCTGCCTGGCTGCCCGGGGCTGTCGGCAACTCAGCCCCCACCCCCTGGGGCAGCACAACCGCTGCCTGGGGGACCAGGACTCCTGGGTTCTATTCCTGGCTCTGGGAGGGGAGTGGGATCTAGTGGTTAGAGTTGGGGGAGGGGGGGGGCGGGGGCTGGGAACCAGGACTCCTGGGTTCTATTTCCACCTCTGCTACTGCCTCTCTGCCAGTCATGTCCCCCCGCCCTGCCTCAGTTTCCCCTCTCAGTGAAAGTCTTTGTTGGCTGCCCCCCCCCTCCCACAGCTTCCTCCTGATTCCCCCCCCCCCCTCCATTCATCAGAGGGGACTCTGGTGGGGGCAGCAGCAGGGGCTGCCTGCCTGGCTCCAGGGCATCTGTACAACGTGGTGGTGAAAATGCCAGGGGCTCCCAGCCCCTCGTCTGCTACAGCCAGGGGGGTCATGGTGGTCCTTGTTCCAAGGAGCCCACCGCCCCCATCAGACACAACTCCAGGATATTTCACCCGCGAGGCCGTTTACTTCCTAGTGTCCAGCCTCACTTCTTCCCTCCGCCCGCCCCGTTGCTCCCAGCGAGCCCCCTGCACGCCCAGCTGGTCTGGGGGTCTCCGCGTGGACGGCCGCAGACAGCGGCTGTGTCCCTGCAGGCTTCAGCTGCCGTGGGGCTGGGCCGGGCGCAGCTCGCTGATAACACAGCTCGAGCGCTCCCATCCATCACCCGCCACCCCGGGCGCGCTGACGAGGCTTCTCTGCTCCTGCTGCTGGCTGGGTTCGAGGGACCATTCGGAGACACAGCTCCGTCAGCGGGGCCGGGGAGTCGGCCAGAGCCGCCGACACCTGCAGAGTCCCCTGCGTGGAGCTGCAGTGACCCTCCCTGCCCAGCTCTAATCCCCCCTCAGCCAGTCGGGGCCCAGGGCACCCCAGGGGCGATGGACGGGAAGCTGCAGCCCCCGTTCCAGGGACACTGATGTGTTCAAAATAACTCCCCGGCCCGGCCCTGGGCTGCTCACCGCCCCTTTGCTTTTCCCTTCTGGCTACTTTCTTGCCCTGCTGAGGCCTGTGTGTCTCAGGCCCCCCTTGCCTGCCCCCTCGGGGTGGTGTGGGGCTGGGAGCGAGGTGTGGCCCAGCCCAGGATTGGGGGGTGGCAGGGGGTTGGGGCTTTTCCTTGTGGGCTGTTGTCCAGTGGCCAGGGGAGAAAGGGGCTTGGGGACTCGGTTAGAGCAGAGGGGCTGAGGTCAGGACGCCTGGGTCCTTTTCCTGGCTCTGGGAAGAGGGTGGGGGGGTCGGGACTCGTCAGCCAATGGGAGTTATTTGTCCCCTGCCATGGGCGAATCAGGACTCCTGGGTTCTATTTGTAGCTCTGCCGCTGACCTGACACACATGCCCTTGGGCGTGTCCCTGCCCCCCCCTCTGCGCCTCAGTTTCCCCCTCCGCGACGGTCAGTAGGCTCAGGGCTGGAAGTTTGGGGGTGTTCGGCCCCTGCAGGAAAGGCAGCGGGAGCCGCCGGGCGCTCGGGGATGCCCAGACGCGTGCGCCTGCCGAGGGTTTGGGGGATCTGGGGGCGGGGGGGGCGGGGGTTACCCCCCCCCCCGCGGGGCTGATGACTCTGCCTGGGGAGGCAGCTCAAGGAGCCCCCGGGGCAGGGCCTGGCTGGGGACGTGAAGGAGACTCCGTCCCTTTGTGTGTCCAGTTAATGATTTAGCGGCTTCGCTGGCTCTGGAGTGAAAGCGCCTCTGTTCCCAGCCCCCAGGAGCAGCGTCTCTGGGGCTGAGCCAAACTCCCCGGACCCTGATCTCTCCGCCGCAGGCCCGGAGCCGGGTCAGACTGAAACCAGCGGGCAGAGCCCCCGATCCGTCTGTACCGGGGCCCCGGCCTGGCGGGAGCAGCGGAACCCGTCGCCAATGGCCTTTGGGTGCCCAGCGGGCTCCGGCCTGATGGGTTTTCTCCACATCATCAAATCACAAACGTTCAGCTCGGTTCTCCATCTCTGCTCTCAGGAGGGCAAAGGCTGAAATAGTGGGGGGAAGGGGTAGGGCTGCAGGTCGGGAGTGAGCAGAGCTGCGGGGAGCCCAGGGCTGGGGTTGCAGGGGGCTGCGGGTCGGGAGTGAGGGGCACCGGCAGAGCTGGAGGGGGCAGGGCTGGGGGGGGCGGGGGGCCGGGAGGGGGGGGCCCCGAAAGAGCTGTGGGGGGCAGGGCTGGGCCAGCAGGGTGCTGGGGCTCGGCAGCGAGGGCCGCGGGCACGGGGGGGGGGGGGGCTCCCGCCGTCGCTTTGCCCCTAGGGGGGGGGGGGGGAGAGGGGGGGGGGAGGGGGTGGGGCTGCGGGTCGGGAGCGCGGGGCCCTGGCAGCGCTGGGGGGGGCAGGGCAGGGGTTGAGGGGGCGGCGGGCCGGGAGTGAGGGGCACTGGCAGAGCTGGGGGGGGCAGGGCTGGGGTCTCTACTTTCCAGGGCCTAGTCACACAACACTGCGGTTCTGTGGATCCCAGAGCTGGGGACAGAACCCAGGAGTCCTGGCTCCCCACCCCCACTGGGCTCTCTCTGTGGCTGGGGTCCTGCAGGCCGCGTGTGCTGGAGCTGCCCCCCCCCCCCATTTCTGTGTGATGGGGCGGGAGCATTTCTGGCATTCCCTGAATGTCCTGGGGGGGGGGGGGGGGTCCGGATCCCTCCATTCACTCTGCATCATGGGGGGGGGGGGAGACACTGTGTGTGTCTCAGGCCCCCCTTGCCTGCCCCCTTGGGGTGGTGTGGGGCTGGGAGCGAGGTGTGGCCCAGCCCAGGATTGGGGGGTGGCAGGGGGTTGCTCTCGAAGGAAAGCCAGGGGGGGGAGGGGTCAGAGGGTTGATGGACCCTGAGGGGGGGCAGGTAACGGGCCCCATCCTCACCCCACTGCCTGGCTGGGGAGCTAGACACAGCAGCCCCCTTTAATGGGGGGCAGTGGGGTGCCAAGGCCCTGGGGGACTGTCCCGGGGGAGGGGGGGGGTCTCTGTCTGGGGCTGGCAGCTCCCCGCGGTGTCCCCAGGTCTGGCTCTGGCCGGGGCTCCCTCCCCCTGCCCCATGGGCCAGGCCCCACGGCCCCCGCCTGGAGCGCAGCCGGGAATCTCACCAAAATAGCTCCTGCGGCCGCGCCCAGCTGCCCGGGGTGGGGGGTTGCGGCTGCCTGTCAGTTACCACGGCCCATCCCCCGCTCCCATGGGGGGGGGCCCGTCCACCCCCCATCTCCGAGCTGGGGCCACCAGAACCGACTTCAAGGCGCTTCCTTCCCCTGGGCCCCTCCGTGGGGGTGGGGCGTGCATTTGTCTGGCGCCCCCCCCTGCCCGGTGACGGGGGGGGGGGGCTATTCGGGGAGACAGAACAGCCTGGAGGGGAATCCAGCAAAGGGCTAAAGAATCCCGGGAACCGCTCAGGGCGGCAGAACACAAAGGGTTAAAACACCAGCCATGGGGGGGGGGGGGGGGGGGGNTCGCCCTTCCTGCCCCATCTGCACCCAACTCCCACCCCATAGAGGTGAAAGGTCCCGTTCCCCGCCCCCCTGAGCCGGCCAGTCCCTGCCCTGGGGCCGGATCGGAGCCGGCGCCCCCCAGAGGGGACAGGCCCCTGCCCCATTCCCCACCCCCCTCACGCCGCCGGCCCCCGCCCCCTTCCCCCCCCCCAGTGGGGTAGACGCCCCGGTTCCCCCCCCCCCCGCCGGGGCCCCCCCCCCCCCCAAGGGGGGAAGGGCCCCGTCCCCCCCCCCCCTGAGCCAGCCAGGCCCCGCCCCGGGGCCCGGCCCGGGCCCGCCCCCCCCCCGGGGGCGGGCCCGGCCCCCGTCCCCCGCCGCGGGGCCCCGCCCCGCCGCCGGCCCGGGGGGGGGGCCCGGCCCCCTCTGGGGGGCGCCGCCCCCCCGCGGGGCCCCCCCCCCCCCCCAGAGGGGACAGGCCCCTGCCCCATTCCCCAAGCTGCTCACGCCTGTGACAAGTTCCCCGTTCTCTGCAGCAGGGGACATATGGGGGGCCAAGAGGCGGAGTGGGGGGCTGTGCTGAGCTGCAGGCATCGCCGGGGAATCTGCCCCACCCCTGTCTCCCCCAGCCCCCTGGGGGGGTCCCGGTCTATCCACCTCCTCTGGTGCCAAACCTCTGTGCTGAAGCACGACTCCTGGCGGCTGGGGGGGGGCCCTTATCTCAGCCCGGAGACAAAGACCCTATTTAACACGCTGCCTGAGTCACGTCTGGCCCTTGGTACCGGCCTTGGAAGGGGCCGTCTGGGCCGGCAGGAAGGACTGGGGCGGGGGGGGGGGGGGGGGCGGGCCGGGGNGGAAGCCAGGAGCGTCCCCCGAATGATTCCCCCAGCCCTTTATCGGGCAGGAAGGGCCGGGTGCTGTCTGGCTGATGGGCCTGTATCCTGGCCTGGAGCCTCCTGTCTGGACCTGGGCTTTGGGGGGGAGGGTGATGGGGGGACGGCTCCTTGCCTGAGCCTGGGGGGTGGGTGAGCAGGGGTGTTGAATAGTGGGGGGCTGTTGGAGGGGTTGGGGTGCTTGGGGTGTAGGGGGGCATTTGCAAGGAATGGGATTTGGGGGGGCTGTAGGGTGGGGGCTGTCTAGAGGGTTCTAAGGTGGGATTTAGGAGGCTGCTTGGGGTTTTTGGGGTGCTCTAGGGTGGGGTTGCTGGGGGGCAGCAGAAGCACAAAGGATCTGCCCCCAGTGGCTGGCCACATGCCCTGGCGGGGGGGTTTCTCTTGACTCCCCCCCAGGTGCAGGGGCAGGAATCTCTGGGGGGTGGGGAGGAGCAGGGATCCCCCCGGTGTAAAGCGAAGGGGGGCAGGGATCACCCCCCCAGGGGGCTCGGGGGCTCTGGGAATCGGATGTAAGGGGGCAGCCCCCCCCCCAGGAGCTGATGGGCTGGAGCCGTTCCTGGCGGGCGGCGCCCCCCTCCCCGCGGATAATCCCCCTATTGTAAGAACATGCCTGGGGCCCTTCACCCCTCCCCGCCCCCCCCTTTCCCTTGGCCACACAAAGGGCCCCTCGGAGCCTGGGGAGCAGATACGCCCCAAATCTGCGAGGCGGCTGCATCCTGCTGGGCCTGGCACAATGAAGCCCCTGTGCGTCCCCCGCCCCCTCCCTGGAGCTGGCAGGGCCGCCCGGTCCCGTCCCAAAGGGCCGATTCTTCTGCACTGGGGGGGGGGAGGTGGCATCTGACCTTTGCAGGGTCTGTCAGAGATGATGGAAAGTTCAGCCGGGTGGGGGGAGGCTGAGGGGGTTGGGGGGCAGTGATGGGGGTGGGGTGGAGAGAGAAAGGGGGGCAGGAGATGGGGGCAGTGATGGGGGCGAGGTAGAGAGAGAAAGGGGGGCAGGAGATGGGGGGCAGTGATGGGGGCGGGGTAGAGAGAGAAAGGGGGGCAGGAGATGGGGGCGGGGTAGAGAGAGAAAGGGGGCCAGGAGATGGGCGGCAGTGATGGGGGTGGGGTAGAGAGAGAAAGGGGGGCAGGAGATGGGGGGCAGTGATGGGGGCGGGGTAGAGAGAGAAAGGGGGGCAGGAGATGGACGGCAGTGATGGGGGCGGGGTAGAGAGAGAAAGGGGGGCAGGGGCTTGGGGGGAGGGGAGGAGCGAGGAAGGGGGGCAGGGGCTTGGGTTGTAATAATGAACCCACAATCAAAGGGAGGGAATGGGGGTGCCTGGGCTTTCCTTCGACTCTGTGCCCCCAAGAGCGCTAACCACTAGCCGCACTACCCTGCCCGTGCTGGGAACCGACCCCGGCGCCCAGGCCTGTGCTGGCCGCGTGCTGGAGGCCGTGGCCGGGCTCTGGGGCGGCTCTGACTCGGGCCGGGCGCCCCCAGTCAGGGCTGCTCGTGCTGCGTGACGCCGGCTGGCAGCGCCCCGTCCTCGGGGCGCGCCGGGCGGGTTGGTTGGTTGCTCCCTTGCACAAGAAGCGCCTCGGCCGGTTCGGCACCCCCGGGGCGTGGGGAGACCTCACGGGATTTGGGAGGTGCCGATCTCGCCCCTCCGCAGCCTGGCCCCAGGGGCGAGGGGCCGGGGGAGCCTGTGTTCGGGCCCAGAGAGGCCGGGAGGTGCCCACGGACGCGCTCCCTGTCTGTGGCCGACCTGGCAACCGAACCCAGGTGTCCTGTGTGCCAAGGCTGGTGCCCGCCCCGTGCTCCGTCCGCCTGGGCAGTGCCCGGGGTGGACGGTGGGGGGCAGATGGCCTGGCCCGGGGCCGGGGGCGCTGGAGCCGTCGCGGGAGGCAGCATATGGGCCTCAGCCCCACGGCGAGGCAGGATCAGGTCCATCACCCGCTTGGCTGAGGTGCCCCCCCCCCCCCCCCCCGCCCCCCCCCCCCCCCCCCCGCCGCCTGCTGGCATCGGCTGCCCCCTGGCCACATCCCAAGCGCTGCTGGTGTCACAATGGAGCTATTATGGCAGCGGGAGGGGGAGGGGAGGGGATCGCTCGTCACTTGTTTACCTGCAGGAGGGTGGGGCTGGGTCCCTGGGCTGGTTGGCGGGGGCCCAGAAAGGGCCTGGCCGGGAGTATCGGCTGGAAGGCAGCCAGGGAAGGAGGGTGGGGGGCACCCAGCGAAATGGAGGGGGCAAAAGCAGCAGCCCCCCCCCCCCCCCCGGCTGCTTTCTGCCCTGGAGTGAGATTGAGCAGCCAGGCCTGGTGCCGGAGAGAATCTCCATTGCAACGGTGCTTCCCCGTCCTGCCTGGCGGGCGGGTCGCGGGGGGGGGCGGGGGGAGTGTGCGATTAACCCCGTCGTGGCTCTCACGCCCGCGCTGTCCTTGCAGTGTGTGCGGGGACCCTGAACGGGCTGAGCGTGACGGGCGATGCCCAGCACCAGTACCAGACGCTCGACAAGATGTACAACAACTGCGAGATCGTCATGGGCAACCTGGAGATTGTGCTGATCGACCACAACCAGAACCTATCCTTCCTGCAGGTGAGGGGGGGCTGTGCCGCCTGGCAATGGGGGATGGGGGATTAAAGGGCGCTTTGCTCTCCCCTCCCTCCCTCCCTCCCATCCCGTCCGCCTGCCAGGTGGGAAGCTTTTCTCCCCCGGCCTGGTTTCCCGTGCCAGCTGGCGACCTGCTCTGACATGCCCGGCTGACAGCGCGGGACCGGGAGGGAGCTCTGGGATCTGGGAGAGGCAGCGTGAGGAGCAGAGCCGGGCTCCAGCCCTTTCCCTTGTGCTGTCCCCGCGGCTTGGGGAGATCCATGTGCCTCCGGGGTCGCTGCCTTGGCGAATCGGGCGCAGCACAGCTGTGCCCAGCCCCCTGGCAGCACAGCCCCGGCACCCAGGAGCTAGTCCTGGGGGGTGGGGGAGGGCCAGACCCCAAACTGCCCTGGGAGGAATCAGGCCGGGTTTGGGCTGCCCGTGCGCCGTGGGGTTGAGAGAGCGCATGGGCAAACGTCCGGACACACGTGTGTGCAAGCACGAATACATGTGCCAATCCTCTCAGGGGCAGGCTGTCACCCGGGCACGGGGATCACGCGGGCGTGAACTTAGGGACGTCCGAGGCCCTGGCGGTTTGGCCGCTGCTGGAGGGCGGGGGGGGGGGGGGCGGGGAGCGCCAGCGGGAGNGCGTGAGCCAGGTTCGGCGTGCAGAGACCCGGAGCTTCTGGGTCACCCACCGGCCCCAAAACGCTTCCTCTCCCTCCCCTTTTATTGACCCCCCTGCAACCTTGGAGCCTCTGGGCCTTGTCTGCTCCGGGGTGGGGGGAGCTGCACTGGTATAAACCCCCCCTGTTGAAATGGATCTTTAATGGCCCACGGCTGGGCAGATGCTACTGGTACCCGTGAGAATTCGGAAACCAATCTGCTCAATGCACAGTCATTGCTTTGAGGGAGAATCACCCAAGCAGTTAAGGTTACACAGCTCACGTCTTTTCCTATAAGCCTCAGCTCCTCAAGCATAAACCCTCAGTAGCTATGTTGGCCTTACACTGTATCCTGAGTGGCAAACAGAGCAGGCCTCGCTTCCAGTCCTAGACGGAGCCTTTTTCCCCCCTCTTCTTCCCCCTCTCGGGTACTTGGTCTGTCAAGGGTCGCCCAGAGCAGGGTCTAGGTCACCCTGAGCCCTTTGGGTCTAGAATCCCGCCAACGTCCCTCAAAACGGAGCCTAGGTTGCCCCCGGCCTCTGTCTTACCTCTTCAGATGCTAATTGGGGAACTAACTTAACGAAGGTACTTTGCTTCGCATTTGTACCTTTTTGTTCTTAAAGGAGTCACATACTCCAGAACTGTGCCTTGGGGGGGGGTTTAGTGCCAGCTTCCTTAATTCATATTTTGGAAGGGGGGGGCTGAGGAACGGACATAAACCGAAGCTCAATCAACGTTTACCCTCTCGTCAATCATTCACTTCAGCTTTCAGCGGGATGCCCTCCATCGTGAGCCGCGTTCGCTTGCGCCAGGCCCGCTGATGGCATGACGTTACGTTTTCTGTACTCTGTGAGCTGGTTCCCTGCTGATCTGTTCCAAAGTTCGACGCTGAAACCGTATATGCCGATCGGGCCGTTATCAGCCATTAATTCCAGCGCGGCTTCGGCACTTCCAGTAATTTTCCACATCGTTGATCTAATGCTAAGGGAATCCAGCTCCCAGAATCCTCTCGCGAGTTCAGACCTAGCAAGCCGTAGCAAACTCATGCTTGCCACATTCATTCACATCGGTCACAGCAATTCAGAATCATTTGGCACCAGCCCCAACACCCCCCAGGGGAGACAAGGCCGTAAGCTGGCAGAGCCCAGGGAGTCTCAGGGCTGGCTGCAGGATGAAGGGGGCCATTGCCGGCTGCACAGATGTGGCAGGAGGCGTGTGACCCCGTTAGGGTGACCAGATGTCCCACTTTTATAGGGGCAGTCCTGATATTCGGGGCTCTCTCTCATAGAGGCGTCTATTCCCCCCCACCCCATGTCCCGATTTTTCCCACTTGCTGTCTGGTCGCCCTAGTCCCTGTGTGCGTGTGGGGGACTCTCTCCCTGCTCTGAATACACGGAGGTCTCAGTGCTCCATCCAGCCTGGCGTCCCGGGGCTGGGCAGGGGCCTGCTGTGTTCGGAAGGCCCTGGCCGTGCGGACGACGGGGGGGGCTGACGGCGCTTTCTCCTGCGGCTCTCCAGACCATCCGGGAAGTGACGGGCTACGTCCTGATCGCCATGAACGTCTTCACCTACCTGCCCCTGGGGAACCTGCGCGTCATCCGGGGAACCCAGCTGTACGAGGACAAACACGCCCTCTTCGTGCTGCTGAACTACCACACCAACGGCTCGCACGCCCTCCGCCAGGTGGGGTTCAACCAGCTCACGGGTGAGTCAGCCGCCCCCGGCCCGAGTGGGGCAGTTCTCCGCCCACTGCCTAGTGGACAGAGAACGTTGCGCAAGCCCCGTGGGGCTGCCCCTGCCCCTCTCGAGCTGCCCCCACTGCCACCCCAGGGCAGGGCGGGGACACGCTGGCAGGGGGCAGGGGCGGGTATGGTGCCGGCTGCACCTACTCTCCGCATAAACACGGTGACCTCATCCTTGGCCACTGTTCACCTGCGCTCAGATTCGCAGGGGGGAGGAGAGAATCCACTGCAGGCTCCAGGTGACACATCCTGCCCTGGCAATGCCTTGCAGAGCTTCCTCCCCCTGCTGGCAAAATGCAGCCACTTCTGGGGTGGCCGACGGGAGCTGCTCACAACAACGCCATGCGGCTGAGGGGGAAAATAGACTGGATCAGAGCAGTGGGCTGCCTTGTCCCCTTCTCCAGGCAGTAACCAGGACCAATTGCTCTGGAGGGAGATGCAAGCAGCCCTGGAGGCTGCAGGGGGGACGTCGGGTAGGTGAACGTATCCCCCGTGTTGGACTTTGGCCGGGATATGGGGGCTGATCCCCCTGTTCTTACCCAAAGCACCAGGGGATCCCAAACAACCTGAGCGCTCAGGGCTTCCCCTCTGGGTCGGACCCACTCTCAGGGGAGCTCAGCGCTGGGCCGATGCCCCCGGAGGCCGAGGTGACGTGTTTATCTGCAGGACCAGCAGCTCACGTGCACCAGCCCCGACTTACCTACTCTAGGGTCATGCTGCTGCCGCCCATCACCGTGGTATCTGGGCACCTTCCACAAGTTCCTTGGTGTCTCTGGCACTTCTCCGCTTTGGGGGGGTCAAGGCTCTGCTTTGGGGGTGGAGTCAGGGTGGAGCATCATTCTTTTGGGGGGGACCTTTCGCAGAGGGGTTCGCCAGCAGGGCATTCGGTCTCCTGGTGCTTGGCCTGGGCCCCAATGCGGGGGCTGCGATGGTACCAGTCGGAAACCGGGGGGTCCCCCGCATCATGGAGCCCTGCCCCCAGCCCCTCAGCTCCCCTGGCAAGCCCCCCGAGACCACGCCTCTGACCTGTGCCCTCCCGGCGGGTTCGTGGGGTGAAAGTCCAGGACCGACGGGGGGTTTTATGGGCGCTCCTGGCCAATGGGACGGCGGGGCGGGTAATCAATCCCCTTATCGGCGCCGAGGAGCAGGTTTATGGGCTGCGGCTGGGCCAGAAGCAGGTGGACGGTTTAGGGCAGAGGCTGCTCCAAGGTCAAATGTGCCTTGGCTGTGGGAAGAAGCAGGGTCAGGCTGGGCCGCGGCTGAAGGAAAACCCGGCGGGAGGGGTGGCCGGTGAATCGGCGCTAGGGGGTGCTGTTTAGCAAGGAGCGGGATCAGGAGGGGGCGCTGCCCCCTTGGAGTCAGGGCTGAGCCCCACGGCCCAGGATGGGGCTAGGAGGTGCTGTGGGGCGGGGGGCTCAGGAGGGGGCTAGCGGCTGTGGGTTGCCTTTCAGATGAGACAGGACAGAGGTGATGGTCGGAGTCCCCCAGCGCCGGCCTGCTGCCCCCTCTCCCTGGCTCCATGCCGAGCCCCCCTGCGCGTCCGGCTATTCGCTGGACTTCTCTTCACTTTCTCTCCTGGGCTGCTGGGTAGCAGCGCCGTTAGATGTCATCCCACCCAGAGGTGGCTGCACTCGGGGGGGGAATGAGCCTCCTCTGAGTTTTGCACCTCCTCAGCCCTAGATCTGCACAGCCCTGACCCCTCTCGGACCCGGGGGCCGTGGGGGGTTGGGTCAGCCCCACGCCTTGTGTGTACTTTGCAGAGCCCCCCGGGATACTGGAGAGGAGCTAAGCTCAGCAGCCAGGCGCCCAGCCTCTCCCCCTGCCAGCCGGTGGGGGCTCACGGGTGCCTGGGAGGGGCGTGGGTGTTGGACTCCTCGGGGAGCCTGCCGCGGCCCCGTTCGCGGCGCCAGGAGGGGGAGCCGTGGGCAGGCTGGGGCGCGTCCCGGCGGGAGGTTCCCGTCCACTGGCGTCCCGGCCTGACCCGCTGGCCGCGCCCGGCTGTTTGCGTTCGGAGCGCTCCAGCCGCCCCGCCCCAGACGGAGGCTTTTATCGGCGTCCTCAGCACCCCATGGCAAGTGCCCGGCCTGCCCCGCCCCAGCGCTGGGGCTGCCGTTCCCCCCCCCCCTCCCCGCCCCGACTCCAGCTGTCAAAACAACCCGGGCTGGGCGGAGCCGGCGAGGAATTGCCTCCTGGAGCCGGAAACCCCCCCTTGCCTCTCCTGCTAACGGGGTGCACGGACCCTGGGGTGCGAGTGGGGCTCCATGTGCCCAGCCCCAGACAACCCCCACTGCTGGCTCTGTCCCTTCCCTGCCACGGGGGCATGAGCCCCCCTTCTGCCCCCTGGCTTCTGGGCACTCCCCGCGTCCCGGCGTGGGGGGGGTCAGGGCCGCGGCTCAGCAGGGGGCACTGCCCCGTTGCCTTGCAGAGATCCTGGCGGGCGGGGTTGACATCGAGAGGAACGAGCAGTTGTGCCATGTGGACACCATCGAGTGGAGGGACATCATCCGGGACCCGCTGATCGACCCGGTGGTTCGGCAGAATGGCAGGAAGTGTGAGTTTCCTGGGGGGGGGGGGACAGCCCCGGCCCCCCCTGCCTCTGTCCTGCCGGTGACAGCCCCAGGCCCTGGCTCCCCTTGCGCCAGGAATCTTAAGCCCCAGGATCTGGTCCCGAATCGCCCTCCGCCTGCTCCGTCTCCTGCCGAGAGCCTCCCCTCCCCGCCTGGCTCCCCATCTCTCCTCCGCTCTCTCGCCCCCGCAGGGGAGCCCAGGGGCCTTTCCGGGGGGCTGCCCTGGGGCAGGTTTGCCCTGGTTTCTGCCAGATGTGGGCAGCGGCCACCGGGGCCGGGGCCGGGGCCAGGCGGGTCCCTTCATGAGCACAGATGTGGCCAATTAACAGGGGCTCAGAAGTGGTGAGGTCTATTCGCAACTCCGCTACTGACCCGCTGGGCGACCCTGGTCAAGTCAATCGACACCCCCCCGTGCCTCAGTTTCCCTTTCCACCCTGGGATCTTGGGGGCAACTCCCTTTGTGCAGCACTGGCACAATGAAGCCACCTGGTCTGAGGTGGGGCCTGCCAGAATCACAGACTAACAGGGAGGCAGAATTGGGACCCTGCTCCACCCCTGGACGCGTTCAGTTCCCCCCCTCCGTGCGCCTCACCCAGCCTGTGCCCCCAGCGCTGCAGGGCCGGGCACCCGGCCACCCCCCCCACCCCCTTTGCAAATATTAGCCCTCACGGCCAGTGTCCAAAACTCCTTCCCAAGGCAAACAGGGCCTGGCCGGGCTCCCAGCTGCGGAGACGAGCGGGGCCAGCCCGGCCTGCCAGAACGAAGGATCCAGGATGCTGCTCTACCCACTAGACCCCGCTCCCCTCCCAGAGCCAGGGAGAGAACCCAGGAGTCCTGGCTCCCAGCCCCCTGCTCTGACCACTAGACCCCGCTCCCCTCCCAGAGCCAGGGAGAGAACCCAGGAGTCCTGGCTCCCAGCCCCCCTCCTCTGACCACTAGACTCCGCTCCCCTCCCAGAGCCAGGGAGAGAACCCAGCAGTCCTGGCTCCCAGCCCCCCCCTGCTCTGACCACTAGACCCCGCTCCCCTCCCAGAGCCAGGGAGAGAACCCAGGAACCCTGGCTCCTAGTCACCCCCCAGGGTTCCAGCCCTGCCTCTGTGGGGAGCAGCTCCCCGATGGAGCAGGCGGTAACTGCGGGGCGACCTGGTGCTTGTTAGCAAACTGAGTTTGGGGGGGCCTGGGGCGGGGGGTCCGAGACCTGGGCCGACTCTCCTGTCCCGTGCTGCAGCCCTGCCCATGCGAGGGGCTGGCTTCGGCACCCCCCCATGCCAGCCGGCGCCCTGGTCTGCCCGCCTGGCCTGCCCCACATGGGGGCACCGGAGCAAGACCCCGTCCCCTCTGCCCCTCTCTGACGCTGGGCGCTTCTCTCCCCCCAGGTGCCCCCTGCCACGAGAGCTGCGACGGACACTGCTGGGGCCCGAACCCAGAGGACTGCCAGAAATGTGGGTACCTGCCTGGCGTGGGGGGCTGGGAGCCAAACGGGGGGGTCTCTGCCTCGCAAAGAGAGACCAGAAAGTCGCAGGCCGGGGGCTGGCTCCACGGATCTAGTCGGGGGGCCGGGCGGGGGTAGCAGTGGGCCGGGGAGGGGGCATGGGGACCAGCCAGGGGGCAGGTATCCCGGGGTTGGGGGAGGTTGGTTTGAATCCCCCTGGGTCGGCCGAGGGCTGGGTGGGCCTGGAACCGGCACCGTTCATCAGGCAGCGGGGGGGCAGCGGCTGAGCGGGCAGGGCGGGGCGGGGGGGGCTCGGAGGGTGCTCAGGCCACTGCCCCCCCTCACCCATCTCCTCTGCTCCCCCCTCAGTGACCAAGACCATCTGCGCCCCCCAGTGCAACGGGCGCTGCTTCGGGCACAACCCCAGCGAGTGTTGCCACGACGAGTGTGCGGGGGGCTGTGCCGGCCCCCGCCAGACTGAGTGCTTCGTACGTGCCCTGCGGGGCGGGGGGGCTGGGAGGGCTGTGCCGGGGGGGGGGCTGTGCCGGCCCCCGCCAGACTGAGTGCTTCGTACGTGCCCTGCGGGGCGGGGGGGCTGGGAGGGCTGTGCCGGGGGGGGGGCTGTGCCGGCCCCCGCCAGACTGAGTGCTTCGTACGTGCCCTGCGGGGCGGGNGGAGGGGGTCTGGGTGTCTGTGCTGGGAGCGGGGGGGGGTGTCTGTGCTGGGGGGTGTCTGTGCTGTGAGCGGGGGGGTGTCTGGGCTGGGGGGTGTCTGGGCTGGGGGGTGTTTGTGCTGGGAGCGGGGGGGTGTCTGGGCTGGGGGAGGGGGCTGTCTCTCTGTCTATACCAGGCCAAGGGGAGGGTGGGGGGTGTCTGTGTGTCTGTCCCCGTGTGCTGGGCCGGGGTCCCTGACGCTCTGCCCCCCCCCCCCCCCCCCCCCCCCCCCCCCCCCCCCCCCCCCCCCCCCCCCCNTGCGTCCCGCTGTGCCCGCAGCCGCTGATCTACAACAAACTCACGTTCCAGCTGGAGCCCAACCCCGACACCAAGTACCAGTACGGGGGCATCTGCGTGGCCAGCTGCCCACGTGAGCCGGGGCCGGGGGGGCTCCCCGCGGGCGCCCTGATCTCTCCCGGGGGGGGGGGGGTGTTCCCAGCCATCCGACCCCCCATGAGACCCTTTACCGGGGGGAGGGTAACCGGGGGGTGAGACACCCCCCGCCCCCCCCGTGCTCCTCGCACGCTCCGGTGCCCCTGCTCCGTGCCCCACACCCACCCTTCTGGGCAGGGGAAGTCACTGGGGAATCGTCCTTCCCGGCCTGTGCCCCCCGCCAAGGGTGGCAAAGGGCTTTGCAAAGAGCAGGGTTATTAGAACCAAGTGGGGAAACTGAGGCACAGAGCCAGGCGGGTGCGTGCGGCGTGCCTCAAGGGCACAACAACCGGCCTGGCAGAGCTGGGAATAGAACCCAGGAGTCCAGGTTCCCCCCCGCTCCAACCACTAGGCGCTCTGCCCCCCACCCCGCCCGTTAGCTCTCGCCTCACCCGCTCCCCCGGCCTGCAGATAACTTTGTGGTGGATCAGAGCTCCTGTGTGCGGGCCTGTCCCAAGGACAAGATGGAGGTGGAGAAGAACGGCCTGAAGATGTGTGAGCCGTGCCGTGGACTCTGCCCTAAAGGTATGGGGGGTACGGGGGTGTTGTGTCCAGCCTGGGGCTCAGGCTGATAGAACCCAGGAGTCCTGGCTCCCAGCCCCCCCTGCTCTAACCACTGGACCCCACTCCCATCCCAGAGCCAGGGGTAGAACCCAGGAGTCCTGGCTCCCAGCCCCCCCTGCTCTAACCACTGGACTCCACTCCCGTCCCAGAGCCAGGGGTAGAACCCAGGAGTCCTGGCTCCCAGCCCCCCCTGCTCTAACCACTGGACTCCACTCCCGTCCCAGAGCCAGGGGTAGAACCCAGGAGTCCTGGCTCCCAGCCCCCCCTGCTCTAACCCAGCAGCCCCCACTCCCCTCCCAGAGCCGGGGAGAGAACCCAGGAGTCCTGGCTCCCAGCCCCCCCTGCTCTAACCCAGCAGCCCCCACTCCCCTCCCAGAGCTGGGGAGAGAACCCAGGAGTCCTGCTCATAACCCCCGGCAGAGGCCAGACGAACTGGTTTGCCCCCTGTGGGGGCTGGATGGTGCGTTGCGCAGCCCTGGGCGTGGGGTGTGGGCGTGTCGGGTGGCTCATTCCCTCTCCCCTCCTGCCATCCAGCCTGCGAGGGGACGGGCACCGGGAACAAATACCAGACGGTCGATTCGAGCAACATCGACAGGTTCGTCAACTGCACCAAGATCCGGGGCAACCTGGACTTCCTCATCACGGGGCTGAACGGGTGAGTCTCGGCCCCTCGGCCGCCACTGCGATGCGCTCAGCTCTGGGGTGGGGCCCGGCAGGGATTAACCGGTGCGGCATCGCTGGACCCGTTCGCCCAGCGCTGACTACGGGCCGGGGGGAACTTGAACCCCTTGGAAGAGCAGAGATCCGGGCCAGGTTGGCAGGGCAAAGGGCAAGGGGGATTTTAACGGCCCCAGGACGGGGCTTCGGTTTCATGTCTCATGTGAGAGACGGCGCCCGCTAACCCCACGCTGCGGCATTGGGGCCAGGCCGGAGAGCCAGGGGAGAGCGCCCCCTACTGACCCCCCCCCGCTCCCTGTCCCACAGCTCCCCCTGCTGACCCCCCCCGGCTCCCTGCAGCACAGCGCCCCCTGCTGACCCCCCCCCCGCTCCCTGCAGCACAGCGCCCCCTGCTGACCCCCCCCCGCTCCCTGCCCCACACCGCCCCCTGCTGCCCCCCCCGCGCCCCGCCCCCGCCCCCCCTCACCCCACGCCCCCCCGCTGGCCCCCCCCCCTCCCCTCGGCAGCCCACCCGCCCGCACCCCCCCCCCCGCGCGCCGCGCCCGCCGGGCCCGCCGCCCCTGACGCCCCCGCCCGTCGCGCGCCCGGCCGCCCGGCGCCCCCGGCGGGCCCCCCCCCGCTCCCTCCAGCACAGCGCCCCCCAGTGCCCAGCCCCGAGAGCCAGGGGAGGGCGCCCCCGGCTGACCCCCCCCGCGCCGCGCCCCACAGGGGGCCGGGCTCGCGCCCCCCCCCGCCCCCGGCCCCCTGCAGCACAGCTCCCCCTGCTGCCCCCCCCCCCCGCGGCCCCCCGGCGCCCCCCAGTGCCCAGCCCCGAGGCGCAGGGGCGGGCGGAGCGGGGGAGGTCAGCAGGGGGCGCGGGCCGCCGGCGCGCGGGCCGGGCCCCCCCCCGCTGCCCCCCCCGCTCCCTGCAGCACAGCGCCCCCTAGTGCCCAGCCCTGAGAGCCAGGGGAGAGCGCCCCCTGCTGACCCCCCCTGCTCCCTGCACCACAGTGCCCCCTGCTGACCCCCCACCCTGCACCACAACGTCCCCTACTCACCCCCCCGCCCTGCAGCACAGCGCCCCCTACTGACCCCCCCTCCCGCTCCCTGCAGCACGGCGCCCCCTAGTGCCCAGCCAGGGGAGAGCGCCCCCTGCTGGGATGAGCCATTCTGAGGGTGTCTGGGTCTCGTTCCCTCCCCCCACACGCAGGGACCCCTGGCGCAACATCTCCGCCCTGGATCCGGAGAAGCTGAACGTCTTCCGGACGGTGCGGGAGATCACGGGTGAGGAGCGGGCGGGGCCGGGGAGGGCGGGGCCCAGCCCGGTGGCCTGCGGGGAAGCCCCAGGTGTCTGTATATCGGCTCCGTGACCCTGGCGGCCAAGAGGGGGGTTCATGGGGGGAGGGGCTCGGGTGCTGGGGTGTGTGTTCGGGGGTGGGGGGGCTGGAGACGAAGAGGGGGCGTCCCTGACACTCCGGTTGCTCCCCCCCCCCCAGGTTATCTGAACATCCAGTCGTGGCCCAAGCACATGTACAACTTCAGTGTCTTCTCCAACCTCGTCACCATCGGGGGCCGGAGCCTGTACAAGTGAGAGACCCCCCCAGCCCTGCCCCCCCTTCCCTGGCCCCCCCAGCCCTGCCCCCTCAGCCCTGCCCCTCCCCGGGGGAGAGGCCCCTGCCCCCCCAGCCCTGCCCCCCCTTCCCTGGCCCCCCCAGCCCTGCCCCCTCAGCCCTGCCCCTCCCCGGGGGAGAGGCCCCTGCCCCCCCAGCTCTGCCCCGCTCTGGGAGAGAGACCCCTCACCCTGCCCTGGGAGAGAGACCCCTGGACCTGCCCCCCCAGCCCTGCCCCGCCCTGGGGGAAGAGGCCCCCCCGGCCCATAGAGGATTGGGGGGCTTTCCCCCAGCCCCTTGCCCAGCGGTGCCGGAGTCCCTACAAGCAGGACTGTGGCTCAGGGCTGGGGGGAGAGGAGGAGCCTTTGGTTCAGGGGGGTCTGTTCAAATCCAGCCCCCCCCCCGTGTTGGGGGCTAAGAGCTGGCCCCTGTGGGTGGCCCCGTGTGGCCCGAGGCAGCGGGTCTCAGCCCCGTTCGTAGCCGGGGGGTGGATCCATCGCACGAGAGCAGCACCAGAGAGAGTCCCAGGCCCCCTGCTCCACGCCGCTGGGCACAGAACCCAGGAGTCCGGGCTCCCTCCAGGCCCCGGGAAGCTGCTGGGGCTGAGTGGTCCCCCCCCCCCCGGCGGCGTGGGGCTGACGCGGGCCCGTCCCCCCCCAGCCGCGGCTTCTCCCTGCTGATCATGAAGAACCTGAACGTGACGTCGCTGGGGCTGCGCTCACTGCGGGAGATCAGCGCCGGGAGGGTTTACATCACCGAGAACCGGCAGCTCTGCTACCTCCACACCCTCAACTGGGGGGCGCTGTCCCGCCGCAGGCCCGACCTGGAGATCAAGGACAACAAGCCCCGGGGCAAGTGCGGTGAGTGGGGGGCTGGGGCGCAGCCAGTGAGGGGTCCAGCACGTGAGAGAGGGGGGCTGGGCGCCAGGATTCCTGGGTTCCATCCCCGGATCTGGGAGGGGAGGGGGGTCTGGTGCTTAGGGGGGGCTGGGTGCCAGGACTCCTGGGTTCCATCCCCAGATCTGGGAGGGGAGTGGGGTCTGGTGGTTGGGGGGGGCTGGGTGCCAGGACTCCTGGGTTCCATCCCCGGATCTGGGAGGGAGGGGGGTCTAGTGGTTAGAGAATGGCGGGGTCTGGGCGCCAGGACTCCTGGGTTCCATCCCTGGATCTAGGAGGGGAGTGGGGTCTAGTGGTTAGAGAATGGCGGGGTCTGGGCGCCAGGACTCCTGGGTTCCATCCCCAGATCTGGGAGGGAGGGGGGTCTGGTGCTTAGGGGGGGCTGGGCACCAGGACTCCTGGGTTCTATCCCAGCTCTGGGAGGGGGGGGGGGCTGGTGCTTAGGGGGGGCTGGGCACCAGGACTCCTGGGTTCTATCCCAGCTCTGGGAGGGGAGGGGGGCTGGTGCTTAGGGGGGGCTGGGTGCCAGGACTCCTGGGTTCCGTCCCCGGATCTGGGAGGGGAGGGGGGTCTGGTGGTTGCGGGGGGCTGGGTGCCAGGACTCCTGGGTTCCGTCCCCGGATCTGGGAGGGAGGGGGGGCTAGTGGTTAGAGAATGGCGGGGTCTGGGCGCCAGGACTCCTGGGTTCCGTCCCCGGATCTGGGAAGGGGAGAGCGGACGAACATGGGGCAGGGGCTGCATGAGCCCCTGGGTGGGACGGGGCAGCAGTGGAGGCTGGGGGAGGGGGCTGGGAGCTCACCCCAGCGCTGACCCCCGGCTCCCTGCAGTGCAAGAGGGGAAGGTGTGTGACCCGCTCTGCTCCAGCGACGGCTGCTGGGGCCCTGGCCCCGACCAGTGCGTCACCTGCCACAACTACAGCCGGGACGGGACCTGCGTGGCCACCTGCAGCTTCTACCAGGGGTGAGCGGCAGCCGAGAGCCTGGGGGGCCTGGGGGGGGGCCTGGGGGGGCCAGCGTTAGTGACCCCCCCCTCGCTTTGTTGTGCAGGGCGACCCGGGAATATGCCCGCGGGGACGAGTGCTACCAGTGCCACCCGGAGTGCGAGAGGATGGAGGGGAACCTGACCTGCAACGGCTCGGTGCGGTGACACCCCCCCACACCCCCCCCGGCCTTTCTCCTCTCGGGCACCGGGGCGGGGGACGGGCTGGCTCAGGGGGGCTGGGAATGGGGCCTGGGGCCTTCCCCCTCTAGGGGGGACCGGCCCCGATCCAACCCCAGGGCGGGGGCCGGCCTGGCTCAGGGGGCTGGGAATGGGGCCTGGGGCCCTCCCCCTCTAGGGGGCACCGGCCCCGATCCGGCCCAAGGGCTGGGACTGGCTGGCTCAGGGGGCAGGGGATGGGGCTGGGGCCGTCCCCGTCTAGGGGGCAGCGGCCGCGAGCCGGCCCCAGGGCTGGGGCGGGGTGGCTCAGGGGGGCGGGGAGTGGGGCCTGGGGCCTCCCCCCTCTAGGGGGCACCGGCCCCGATCCGGCCCCAGGGCTGGGACTGGCTGGCTCAGGGGGCAGGGAATGGGGCTGGGGCCTTCCCCCTCTAGGGGGCACCGGCCCCGATCCGGCCCCAGGGCTGGGACGGGCTGGCTCAGGGGGGCTGGGAATGGGGCCTGGGGCCTTCCCCCTCTAGGGGTCCCTGGCTCCCATCCGGCCCCAGGGCAGGGGCCTTTCTCCACTAGGGGGCGCCAGAGGGGGTTCTGGGTGCTGGCGGGGGAGGGGTCCGTCCCAGCCCCCTCCTGACTCTGTCTGGCCCCCCAGGGCGCGGACGCCTGCGTGAGATGTGCCCGGTACAAGGACGGGCCCCACTGCGTGGACAGCTGCCCCGAGGGCATCCTGGGCGAGCAGGGGCCCATCTACAAGTACCCGGACGCCCACCGCGAGTGCCGGCCCTGCCACGAGAACTGCACGCGGGGGTGAGAGCAGCCCCCCCCCGGGCACAGATGGGGGTGGGGCCTGGGCCTGGAGCCCCGCCCCCCAGGTACCTCGCTGCACGGCGTCTGCAAGGCGGGAAGGTGGGGAAAGGGGGAAGGACCCTCCCTCTCTCTCCCCCCCCCCCAGCAGCAGCCGGTGCCCCCGGGCCTGAGGCTTGGAGTGGGGGGGCAGCTGCGGCCGAGCCCCACGTTGGGCTCCTGAGCCAATCGGGGGGGGGGGGGGGGCGGCTCTGAGAGGGGCACCCAGGCTCCGGGACCTGACGCTTCCAGCCCCTGCCTGGGCAGGTGCAGCCCCCGGGTGACTGGCAGCGGCATCTGTGCTGGGCGTGTCTCTGCGTGATTCCCAGGGCCAGGGAGAGAACCCAGGAGTCCTGGCTCCCAGCCCCCCCCTACTCTAACCACCAGGTCCCACTCCCCGCCTAGAACTGGGGAGAGAACCCAGGAGTCCTGGCTCCCAGCCCCCCCTGCTCTAACCACCAGGTCCCACTCCCCACCTAGAACTGGGGAGAGAACCCAGGAGTCCTGGCTCCCAGCCCCCCTGCTCTAACCCACCAGACCGCACTCCCCTCCCAGAGCTGGGAGAGAACCCAGGAGTCCTGCCCCCCCCCCCCGCTCTGACATCCTTCCCATAAGCCTGGTGCTCTCCGCGGCTCCCCTCTGTCTGTCTGTCCGTCCGTGGGGTGATCGGCGGGTTCTGTCTCCCGCAGGTGCCTCGGGCCGCAGCTCCAGGACTGCGTCACAGAGCCCCTGCCCGTCGCCAGGTACCCGCCGCGGGGGCTCTGGCCCCGGCCTGAGGGCCCTTCAGCTGGGCGGGGCAGGACTGGGGGGGTCGGAGCAGATTTGGGGCGGGGGTGGGTTGAGTTTGGCAGTTCTCAACCCGGCCCCAGCGGGACATGTGCAGAGCCCCTCCCCCGCCGGGCCAGGCCCCCTCCCCCGGGCACTGGCATGACGTGAACCAGCCGCTGAGGGTGGGGCTGGGGCACCCCCTGGGCTCAGCCCCCGAACCACCTTCTGGCTGAGCCTCCGCTCCCAGCCTGGTTCTCGCTGGCGCCCAGCCCCCTTGGCCGCCGTGGGAACAGCCCCACGACTGCTCCAGAGCCCCGGGGCCTGCGCGGCAGAGGGGGGCGCCCCCCAGCTGGTGTGTGCTCCCCGATGCCCCCCTCCCCACTCCGTCCCTCCCTGCCCTGCCTTGGGGTCCTTTCCGAACCCGAGAGCCCTCCTGTGCCTCCGCCAGGCTGGTCCCACAGACGGGATCGCGCCAGCCCTTCGCTCTGGCTCCCCCGGGGTTCCTGCCAGCCCGGTTCATGGGCAGGGGCCTGGCGCTGACCCCCCCGTCTGTGCCCCAGGAAAAGCCCCACGGTCATAGCGGTGATGGTCGTGGGCTGCCTCTTCATCTCCTGCTCCTGCTTCCTGCTCACCCTCCTGTACTGGCGCGGCAAGAAGATCCAGAAGAAGCGGGCGATGCGCCGCTACCTGGAGAGGGGCGAGGTGAGACGCCCCCCGCCAGCCCCCGCGGCCCCTGGGAGCAGGGCTACTCCGGGGGGAGGGACGAGGGCGGGAACCGCGGGGGGGAAGGTTCTCGTGCCCGCAGGGCGCTCGGGTGACGGGGCAGAAAGGGTTGTGCCAAGAGAGAAAAGGGCTCATCTGCTAGTGCCCCTCAGCCCCCCGCTGTCCTGGCTCTGTCCCCCCCCAGCTCTGCCAGTGCCCCTCACTCCCGACCCGCAGCCCCCTGCTAGCCCAGCCCTGGGCTCCCCACTCCCCGCTCTGCCGGTGCCCCTCACTCCCGACCCGCAGCCCCCGCTAGCCCAGCCCTGGGCTCCCCACTCCCAGCTCTGCCGGTGCCCCTCACCCCCGACCCGCAGCCCCTGCTAGCCCAGCCCTGGGCTCCCCCCTTCCCCAGCTCTGCCGGTGCCCCTCACTCCCAACCTGCAGCCCCCACTGTCCCAGCTCTGTCTCCCCAGCTCTCTATGGGGCCCTTCAGTCTTGACCTGTGACCTAAGTAGCCCAGGGAGAGAGGCACAAATCACTAGCCGGGGTGGGGGCATCGAGGCAGCGGGGGGGGTCTGGGAGGGGCGGCCCCCCAGCTCCGGTTCCACCATCTCTTTCTGCCTTGGCAGAGCCTCGAGCCCCTGGACCCCAGCGAGAAAGCCAACAAGGTGCTGGCCCGGATCTTCAAGGAGACGGAGCTGAGGAAGCTGAAGGCGCTGGGCTCGGGCGTGTTTGGGACGGTGCACAAGGTGAGGGGGGGAAGCTGCAGCCCGGGGGGGGGGGAGCCTGTCCTGGGCAGGGGGAGGCTCAGTGGCGCCCTCTGTCCCGGAGCAGCCACAGCTGTTGGGGGGGCGTCTCCTCGCTGCTGTGGGGGGGCTGGGGCGGGGCAGCCCCTGGGATCCCAGCTCTGGTCACACTGGGGGGTTCCTCTCCCACCAGGGCGTCTGGATCCCGGACGGAGACTCCATCAAGATCCCCGTCAGCATCAAGGTGATAGAGGACCGGAGCGGCCGCCAGACCTTCCACGCCGTCACCGACGTGAGTGAGGGACCCCCCCACCCCCCTGCCAGCCTGGGGCCAGACGATTGGCCCATCCAGCCCAGGGTCCCCGCCCCCCGCTGTGCCACCACTGCCCATTGGCCTATCCACTCGGGTGTCCTATCGGCAACCAATCTCAGTGCTTCAGAGAGAGGCTTAAAACTCCCATGATGCACTTCCGTGTGCCCATGAAACCAGGTGGAGGGGGAGCCTGCCTTGCCCACCCCAAACGCCCCCTGGCATCAGTGGCGGCTCTGCGGGCGTCACCCCGAGTCCATTTTCATTTGGCTGGGATCAAATCCCAGTGGCGAGGAGTTCCACAGGGGAGCTGGCTGCTGGGGGCGGAGCCACGGCTGTAATCGGGCCTGTCTCCCTCTGGCCCTGCAGCACATGCTGGCCATTGGCAGCCTGGACCACGCCTACATCGTGCGGCTGCTGGGCATCTGCCCCGGGACGCAGCTGCAGCTGGTGACGCGGCTCCTGCCGCTGGGCTCGCTGCGTGACTACGTGCGCAAGAACAGGGACGCCATCGGGCCGCAGCTGCTGCTCAACTGGTGCGTGCAGGTGGCCAAGGTGAGCTGCCCCATGGCCCTCGGCGGCGCGTTCCCAGGGGTCCCCTCCCCACCGGGGCTGAGCGGGGAGCCAGCCCGGCTCGGGGAAGCAGAGCTGGGCTCCGGGGGAGGTGCCCTTGGCCCCAGGCTCGTGGGTGGGGCTGGCGGAGCGGAGAAGGGGCAGAGGCTGGGGGTAGCAGCTCCCTTGGTTCGCACACCGGGCGGGGAACCCTTCCAAACACCTGCCCCCAAAGGGCCGCTGCCCTGAAGGGAGGGTGACTCTGGCCTGTTTGTCTCCACTGGGGCGTTCACCCTGAACCCTAACGGGGGACGTTCTGAACATGTCCGTGCTGTTAACTCTCTCTTCTAATCAGTGTTGTCACAGACACTTTTGGGGTGGTGGGAGGAGCCTGTGGCTGTGGGTGGAGCTTTGCAGTGGTGGGAGGAGCCTGATGCCGTGGGAGGAGCTATGCGGGTCACGGGTGGACTTGGAGGCTGGACCACTTTAGCAAACGCACTCAGCTGGCTCTGCAGTTGTGGGTGGAGCTTTGGGGCTGTGGGTGGAGCCTGAGGCTGTGGGCGGAGCTCGGCCAGCAGGGGTGGGTGGAGCCTGAGGCTGTGGGCGGAGCGAGGCCAGCAGGGGTGGGTGGAGCCTGTGGCTGTGGGCGGAGCTAGGCCAGCAGGGGTGGATGGAGCCTGTGGCTGTGGGCGGAGCTCGGCCAGCAGGGGTGGGTGGAGCCTGAGGCTGTGGGCGGAGCGAGGCCAGCAGGGGTGGGTGGAGCCTGTGGCTGTGGGCGGAGCTAGGCCAGCAGGGGTGGATGGAGCCTGTGGCTGTGGGCGGAGCTCGGCCAGCAGGGGTGGGTGGAGCCTGAGGCTATGGGCGGCGCTCGGCCAGCAGGGATGGGTGGAACCTGAGGCTATGGGCGGAGCTCGGCCAGCAGGGGTGGGTGGAGCCTGAGGCTGGGGGCGGAGCCCGGCCAGCAGGGGGGGGTGGAGCCTGAGGGGGTGGGCGGAGCCCGGCCCGCCTGGCCCCCCACCCCGGCCCCCCCCCCCCCCCCCCAGACACGCACACAAATGGGTCGGCCCCCAGCTCTCCGCCTCTCGCCCCCAGGGCATGTACTACTTGGAAGAGCATCGCATGGTCCATCGGAACCTGGCCGCCCGCAACGTCCTGCTGAAGTCGCCCAACCAGGTGCAGGTGGCGGATTTCGGGATCGCCGACCTGCTCTACCCCGACGACAAGAAATACTTCTACAATGAGATCAAGGTGGGGCGCGGCCCCGGGACCCCCCCTCGGTCCCCCCCCACGCCCACTCCAGCAGGACTCCCTCCCTCCCCAGCCAGCGTGGGGCCGGTGTCGGAGGTCTGCACCCCCCCAGCAGAGGGGGCGGATTGGGAGGGTGGCTGGGGGGGGGCCCTGCATTCAGGGTCCGCTCTTCTTCCCAGCGGAGCAGCCCCCAGGCGCCCCCCCCCCGGTAACGCTCCTTCCCCGCCTCTCGTCCCGCAGACGCCCATTAAATGGATGGCGCTGGAGAGCATCCACTTCGGGAAGTACACGCACCAGAGCGACGTCTGGAGCTACGGTCAGTGCCCACCGTGCCCCCCCCACCCCCAGCCTGCGCCCTGCCCCGTGCCCCCCCGAGCACCTCCCCTTGCAGCCCCTCCTGGCCTGACCCCCCCGGTCCCTGCAGGCGTGACGCTGTGGGAGATGATGACGTTCGGGGCAGAGCCCTACGCGGGGATCCGGCTCGCCGAGGTGCCCGACCTGCTGGAGAAGGGCGAGCGGCTCATGCAGCCCCAGATCTGCACCATCGACGTCTACATGGTGATGGTGAAATGTGAGTCCCTGCGTCCGTCCGTCTGTCTGTCTCCCTGCCGCCCCCTGCTGGCGGGGCGGGGCCCTGGGGGCGGTTTGCAGGGGGGATTGGCCCAGCCTGGCGGAGCAGAGCCCGTGGCTGTGGGGCTGGGAGGGGGCCGCAGGTGCAGGGAGGGGCGTCTCCCCGTGGTCTCAGGGGAGAGCCGTGAGCTGGGGGTCAAGCGTCTTGGGGGAAGGGCTGGGAGCCCCACAGCGGGGGCCAGAGCCCTGGGGAGGGGGCTGGAAGGTGCCCCCCTGATGCACTTTTCCAGCCGTCCTTCTCCCCTCCCGTCCGTCTGTCCTAGCCCCTCAGGTGGGGCCCGTGTGGCTGGGGGGAGTCGGGGGGGGGGGGCCGGGGGGGGGGGGGGGGGGGGGGGGGGGGGGGCTGGGTGTCACCTCCTGCCGGATCTCACCCCCCCCGTGCCCCCCACCAGGCTGGATGATCGACGAGAACGTCCGTCCCACCTTCAAGGAACTGGCCAACGAGTTCACTCGCATGGCCCGCGACCCGCCCCGCTACCTGGTCATCAAGGTGAGTGAGTGGCCCCGGGGGGGGGGGCTGCCCTGGGTCCTCAGCAAATCCAGCCCCTAGCGTCACACCCCCCCCCCCCGAGCCGCCTGGTCAATGGTGCACTAGCCCTTTAAATCCCACCCCCCAGCATAAGGGTCCCATCTCCCCACTCCCCACTCCGTGCTCGGCTCTCTGGGCTCCCTGCCTGACCCATGCACCAGGGAGCCCCCCCTGCCCCTTGCGGGGATCCTGGCGCTGGGCGTTCCCAGCCCCCCGGCTCCCCACTCCTCAGCTGCGGGGGTCAGGGGTGGATCCCTCCTGCGGGGGAGGGGCAAGAGTCTTGTCTGCCCCCCTCCCCCCATCCTGCCCCGGGAGGCGTTAAGGTGTCCCCGTTAACCCCTCGCCAGCCCCTGATGCGGTGTGTGTCCCCCCCTCCCGTGCAGAGGGAGAGCGGGCTGCTGCCCCCCGCCGAGCCCCCCCTGAGCGACAAGGAGCTGGAGGACATGGAGACGCTGGAGCTGGAGGAGGAGCTGGGTCCCTTCAACACGGCCACCGGCCTCTTCGCCTCCAGGCAGCGTGTGGACTACGCCCGGGTGAGAGATGCCCCCCCCCCCTCGGCCTGTAACCCCCCCCCCAACATCCTGGCCCTTCTGCGGGGAGGCTAAAAATCCTTCTCGTAAAGGATGGGAGAGGGGGGACCCCCGCACGTCCATGTGGGACACCCCCTGCGGGGGAAGGGTTTCCTTCCTGACCCCGGCAGCGCTCGGCCTTGCAGCATGAGACCTGCTTCCATGGGTCGGCGCTCAGCGCTGACCCCCCCCAGCCCAGCCCAGCCTGGGGGTCCCACAACCCCCTGTCCTGGGCCGAGCAATCACCACTCTGCCTCTCTCCCTTTGCAGAGCCCGAACCTGAGCCCCCCAGCTGGCTACATCCCCATGAACCAGACCGGCCTCAGCGGTAGCCGCCAGGTACCCAGCACAGCGTACCGGGGGTCCCATGGGGCGTCGGGGCAGGAGTGAGGGGCACCAGCAGGGCTGGGCTAGC
The DNA here is from genome assembly GCA_003942145.1 of Platysternon megacephalum. Lineage (NCBI taxonomy): Eukaryota > Metazoa > Chordata > Testudines > Platysternidae > Platysternon > Platysternon megacephalum. Next base: position 2,234,399 of record QXTE01000170.1, read on the forward strand.
AGGGGGCTGCAGGTGGGGAGGAGCCCAGGGCTGGGAGAATGGGGCTGGGGGTCGGGAGTGAGGGGCACCGGCGGAGCTGGGGGAGGGGAGGAGCCTAGGGCTAGGATAGCAGGGGTCTGCGGGTCGGGAGTGCGGGGCACAGGCGGAGCTGGGGGGGCAGGGCTGGGGTAGCAGGGGCTGCGGGTCGGGAGTGAGGGGCACTGGCGGAGCTGGGGGAGGGGAGGAGCCCAGGGCTGGGCTAGCAGGGGCTGCGGGTCGGGAGTGAGGGGCATCGGCAGAGCTGGGGGGGCCGGGCGGGTCTACCAGCGGGCGGCGGGGTGGGGGTGAGGGGCACCGGCGGAGCTGGGGGGGGAGGGCTGGGGTAGGAGGGGGCTGCGGGGCGGGAGGGAGGGGCACCGGCAGAGCTGGGGGGAGCCCAGGGCGGGGCTAGCGGGGGCTGCGGGTCGGGAGTAAGGGGCACCGGCAGAGCTGGGGGGAGCCCAGGGCGGGGCTAGCGGGGGCTGCGGGTCGGGAGTAAGGGGCACCGGCAGAGCTGGGGGGAGCCCAGGGCTGGGCTAGCAGGGGCTGTGGGTCGGGAGTGAGGGACACCGGCAGAGCTGGGGGGGCAGGGCTGGGGTAGCAGGGGGCTGCGGGTCGGGAGTGAGGGGCACCGGCGGAGCTGGGGGAGGGGAGGAGCCCAGGGCTGGGGGTCAGCAGTGGAGCAGCTGGGCTAAGGCTACTCCTGGGGGTCTTGCCCGTTCCCGCCGCAGTCAGCAGGGGCAGGTCTGTCCCGCAGCCCCGTGCCCGGCGGCTCCTCTCCTGACCCGTCTCTCTCCCCACGTCTCCCAGGGCCCCGGGCTGGGCTCCCGGCAGACCCTGCGGGTCCGGCAGGAGTCGGTGGGCCGGACGGTGTCGGAGTCGTCGGAAGGCCGGGGCACGGCCTCGGAGGGCGAGCTGATGGAGGAGCTCTCCCTGCCGGGCAGCCTGTCCCAGGGCCTGCGCTCCCGGGGCGACAGCGCCTACCTGTCCCAGCGCGAGAGCTTCCCTCTGCCCGCGGGCAGTGCCGACGGCGAGGACGACGTCAACGGCTACGTCCTGCCGGATCACCACAGCCGAGGTAACGGCAGCCCCGGGGTCCCACCTCAGCGCCCCAGCTTCCCTGGGCGGGACCCTGCTCCGGGAGAGAGGGGGGCGGTCTGGGTCTTCCCTGCCACGAAGGGGCCCGCGGGGGTGGTCGTTAGCTGGTCGTTACCTGGCCTGCTGGGCTGAGACCCAGCAGACTCGCCGCAGCTGGGGACTGGATGCCGGCTTGGAAACGGGCGAGCCGGAGGTGGGAAATCTCTGGGTCCCGGTGCCCCTTCCCCTGAGCCACTCGGTGCCTCCCGCCTCCCTGGGGACCCCCCGTGGGTGAGGAGAGATGCTGTGCCCCGGCTGCCCCCCGCGCATGAGGCAGATTGGACACACACCCCCCCCCCCCGTCTCCAGCTGCCACCCCCTGCCGGCTGCACCTAACGCCGGCTTGTCATCGCCTTCCCCCTGCAGAGCGAGGGGCCAGCGTCGCGCGGGACGGGCCCCTGGGCCGCGCCTCGGAGCCGGAGGAGGAGTACGAGTACATGAACAGACGCCCCCCGCAGCCCCGGCCGGCCTCCCTGGAGGAGCTGGGCTACGAGTACATGGACCTGGGCTCGGAGCGGAGCGCCTCCCTGGGCAGCGTGCTGAGCTCCCAGCTGCCCGTGGCCGGCTGGGAGGTGGCCGAGGAGGACTACGAATACATGAACAAGCAGCCCAAACTCAGCCAGTCCCTGAGCAGCGTGCTGAGCTCGCCGGGGGCCGGGCGGGACGTCTACACCTGCATGAGCGCGGCCGTCCCCCGGGGCTCCCCCGACGAGCAGGGCTACGAGGTAATGGAGGCCATCCTGGCGCCGGGCCCGGGCTGCCAGAGCTCGCCCTGCCCCAAGAACGGCTTCATGAAACCCCTGCGGAGCCTGGAAGCCTCGGACTGTGCCTTCGACAACCCCGACTACTGGCACAGCCGGCTCTTCGCCAAGGCGGACGCCCAGCGAACCTAGGGGGCAACGGGGGGGTGCCCGGCCCGTCTGTCCCCGTTGGACTCCGGCGCCTGCCCGCCCCTCGCCGAACGAGCCCAGCCCCAGAGGGTATTTACAGGCTGGGGAGAAACGGCCAACGCTCCCTTAAGGGGGCAGTGGGGGCGGGGGCCTGGCCCTGCGTCTGTGCCCATTGCATGCTGGGATGCAGGCTGGTTCTGGCAGCTGGGGGGCAATGCGTTGCCCCACTGTGAAATCAAACCAGTCCGGGGGGGGGGCAGCCCCCTCCCCCGTTCCGCCTCAGGATCACAGACATACGGACGCAGGACAGATACCTACGTCTGGTGAGGGGTGTCAGGGGCTGCGTCCTCCCCTCCCCCCCATGGGAAAAGCCGCCTGAACTGAGCGTGGGGAGCAGCTGGAGGAGGGGGCTGCCTCATTCTTCACCCCCCACCAAGCAAACGTGGGCGGGTCTGTTGACACCTGGATATGAAGAATCCCGGAGCTGCTCCAGGCAAGGCTGTGGGGTGAAGTGAACAGAAGAGGGGGGCTGCTGGTTTGGGGTCTAGTGGGTAAAACGCTGGACTAGGAGCCAGAACTCCTGAGTTCTATGTCCCAGACTCGCTGCTCTGGGCCTCAGTTTCCCCCTCTGGGCCATGAAGGGAATTATAGACCTTTGTAAAGCGCTGGGAGAGACCTGGGCAGACCTGCCCCAGCCTTCCCTCTCCTGCCCCCCTACAAACCAGGGGTGTCCCAACGACTACGCCCCCCCCCTCCCTTGCCGCTGCTGAGCTAGGCACAAGCCGGGTGGAGAGCGTCAGTGGGTCGGGTTTCCACTGGTGTAAGAAGCCCGGGGGCCGGAGTCTGATCTCGATCCCCCAGAGTTACTCCTGATTCACAGCAGTATAAACCGGGGTGATCAGAGCCCGCGCCTGGGGGTGATCTCAGCCTGGGGCCCGAGAAAAGCAAGGCCAGGCTCCAGCCCCGGCCCTCCCCTCCTGTCACCCCGCGGCAGCCGTGCCCGATGAGAGGCGTGGGGAGCTAGTTACCGACAGGGGGTGGGGGGACGACCCCCCAAGCCTGTGGCGAAGAAATGAAGTTGATGTTTTTGCACTGAATCTCGTGGCGTGGTTCACTCCACGTGCGAAGCTGGAGCAGGCTGGCCGCCCTGCCCAGGGCTCCGGACCACGCTCCCGGCTTTCCTCTCCTCCGACAAAGGCCTCGGTGTTTGTCACGGGCCCGCGCTGTCTGTTGGGGTGTCTGTGGGCTGGGGCTGGGTTTCCCTCCGTCACCCCCCCCCCCCAAATGAAGCAAGTGAGGGGCTCTGAATTCTTCCCACTTGAGGCCATGGGATGTCAGTGCTATTTACCTGGGGGACCCACAGCGGGTCTGAGCAGCCTTGGTTAAAGTGGCGGAAGTCGATGAATCCTTGGCAGGGGAGCGGTGTCTAGGGGTTAGAGCAGGGAGCGCGTGAGTCGGGATTCCTGGGTTCTGGTCCCAGCTCCAGGAGGAAGGGGTGTCTAGTGGTTAGAACAGGCTGTCACCCTCTGCTCTCTTGGAAGGGGCATTTCCCCCCCAGCTCTCCCCCACCCCCTTGCTCAGCCAGAGGGTGGGGCGGGAGGGGGGGACAGACCATACTACCAACGTCTGAATAGAGCGGGGACCTGCAAGGAAGGGAGCGTGGGGCAGGTCTCCCCGGGCTCCTCCCCTCCCTGTTGCAGCCGGCTGAGCAGGGGGCAGCCAGCCCCATTGCCCTGACCTGGCTGTGGAGATCAGAGACGCAGCACTGAGGGGTCCAGTGAGACTTTCTGCCCTTTGCTAGAGCCGTGGGGAAGCACCGACTCGTGATCCCCCCCCCCCCCACACACACACACACACATGGGGCAGGGTGTGTGACACGTCTCAGTCCTAAAACACGGCCCTGCGCGTCTGGGCTAAGGAATCCGCACGGGCACCTTGCTAGTGAGGCTGGCACGGGGCCCCTGCCTGGCAGACGTCTCAAAACTGCCACTCTGCCCCCTGCTGGCAAGTGGCACAAAGGCTGCAGAAAAACGATCTCGCCTGGGAAGGGTTTCTTGGATTTCAGAGTGAAAAGCAGAAACAAGCCGGAGGTCTCCCCCCCCCCCCGTTGTGTGCTTTAACCAAGCTGCGCTGCTCCAGCCGTTTGTATTTGTTTTAAATGCAGGAGCCGATAGCCTGCTGGGCCCGGACTCCTGGGTTCTAAAACGGGAACAATCAATAGCATGACAGGGTGAGGGGTTTGCTGTTTTCTTCCCAGCCTCTGCACAGGAGAGAGAACTAAGGAACGCACCAAAAGCCGCCGGGGAGAGCTGAGCACGGGGGCCGCACCTCCCTACTAAACTCAAAGGGGCTGATCCCGGTTTTGCTTCCAGCCGGACTAATTCTAGTGAAATCACCGGGTCCAAACCCTCTTTGGGTTGTTTACACCTGTGCAAAGGGCAGGTAAACGTGGCAGCTCGCACTGGCCGCATGCTGCAGGGATGCAAGTGAGGACACAAGAGGCAGGGGAAGATCGGGTGCAAACTGAGCCAATCCAATTTGCTAATTAGTCCTTTTAAAGAAACACATCCAATGCCGCCAGTAGCCTGGCCTGGATCTTCCAGAAGAGCCCCCCTTGTACATTTTCATAAAGGTTAACGCTCTGGAAAGCGGGGAGTACCTTTTTTCCCCCCTCTCCTGTCCTTGTTTGCATTGTCTTGCTGTGTGTCAGAACTGGTGGAATGAAGGTTAAAAGAAATCTCTGAGCTTTACAATTTTACCTGTGGGACTCACAGCCGCAGGATGAAATAGCGTCAGTGTTTTGTTTTTTAAAGGAATGAGACACTTACAGGAATAGTAACACCATTTGTAGTGACCCAAGCTAGGAGAAAAGTCCCAAGGTTCGAAGGGAATATGCAGATCAGAAGGGAATATACTGTACTACTATTGCATATTTAGGCTCTGGTCTTGGAAGGAGATGCATAGAGTTGGACTCGTGTAGCAACTGGGGATGTATTTATTAATATAGAGGCCCTGTCAACAAATTTGCTCTGGCACCAGCTAGGCAAACCAACTACATACAAACTGCAGTGTGCTATAGCCCATGGCCATAGTGAATACAACATTGGTGAAGTAAGGAAATTGTGCACTGGGTGCTGTGCTCTGCGACAGTGCAAACACACATTCTAAAGTCAAGGAGGTCTCTGAGCAGCAGTGCCAACCTCAAGTATTCAAAAATCACGAACTCAGCTATAAAATCCTGGTTTGTTTGTTTTTTAAATGAGTTTGGTTTGGGTTTTTTTTTTAATTTGCCTTCTGGTTTCTGAGCCTTTAGGTCTCACAAGGAGTTGTATTTTCAAGCTTTTCCGTGCAGCCACGAAGCCTAGAACCATACTTGATTTACTATGAAGCTTTAAGAAAACACCAAATGCAAAAACGTACATTGTGCGCGTTGGCAGCGCGAAGGAAGGGCCTTTCCAAGCACATCTCACTGCCAGATCAGGGCCATACGTGTGTTGTTACAGGTGGGTGGGGACTGGTGCCTTCCTCTCAAGCGTTGGGCATCCGTCACTCTCGGGGCTGGGACGCGACCCCCGCGTGGGAAGCCCTCGCTCGCGCCGTCTCTCCGTTTTCAAGACAAAATAAAAGTGAAGCTGATGAACATGGTGCCCGAGTGTGTCCCTGCTGGCATGGCTTTGGGAGGGGAGGGGGGCTGGGCGGGCAGACCCTGGAGATGCCTCTCCCCACATGCCCCATGCCGAGGGGCGCCTGGAGGAGGCAGTTTCTTCCCCCTCCCTTGGCTGCCATTGCTGCAGCTCCAGGTCCTGCTGGGGGTATCTTGGGTTAGACCCCTCCCCACAGCATTCAGCCTCCCCAGCTCCCTAGGGGTGCCCCTGTGCCTCCCCCACATGGGGTGTCCCTCCCCCTTGGGGTGCCCCCTTTCTCCCTCCCCTTGGGGGTGCCCCCTTTCTCCCCCTCCCCTGAGGGTGTCCCTCCCCCTTGGGGTGCCCCTCCCACCGTGATCCCCTTCCCTTCCCCCTCCCTTGAGGGTCCCCCTCCCCCTTAGGGTGAACCCCTTTCCCCCCGCCCCTGAGGGTGTCCCTCCCCCTTGGGGTGCCCCTCCCACCGTGATCCCCTTCCCTTCCCCCTCCCTTGAGGGTACCCCTCCGCCTTAGGCAGTAGCGGCGCCAGCTTTTCTGGCGCCCTAGGCGGCAGAAGGTCCCGCCCCCAAAATTGAACGGACAGCCGGGGCGCCGGCGCCCCCAAAATAGCAGTGCCCTAGGCGACCGCCTAGGTCGCCTAATGGGTTGCGCCAGCCCTGCCCTTAGGGTGAACCCCTTTCCCCCCACCCCTGAGGGTGTCCCTCCCCCTTGGGGTGCCCCTCCCACCGTGATCCCCTTCCCTTCCCCCTCCCTTGAGGGTACCCCTCCCCCTTAGGGTGAACCCCTTTCCCCCCGCCCCTGAGGGTGTCCCTCCCCCTTGGGGTGCCCCCTCCCACCATGATCCCCTCCCTTGAGGTACCCCTCCCCCTTGAGTGACCCCTCTTTTTCCCTCCCGCGAGGATACCCCTCCCCCTTAGGGTGAATCCCTTCCCCCCTCGTGCCCCCTTTATTCCCCTCCCTGAGGGTGCCCCTCCCACCCTTAGGGCAGCCCCTCCAGCTCCAACCCTCTTTAACTAAGAGCCCCTCAGCCCGCTGGGACTTGTAGTTCAGGCCAACCCCAGCCTACAACTCCCAGCATGCACTGCGACCCGCCGGCCCACCCGCCATCTCGGGAAACGCGACTCTGCCCCTGTTCGCGCGAGAGCTCCCCGGGCGCGCTGCATGCCGGGCGCCGTGGTCCTCGACGCAGCGGCCGGCGGGCGGGGCCCCTTTCCCCTTCGCGCGGCGCCTGCCGGGAGTCGTAGTCCGGCGGCTGAGCGGGCGGGGACTCGCCTCCCCAGCGTGCCCCGCGCGGAGCCCGCGCTCTCTCCGGCTCGCTCGCTCCGGCCGGGTCTCTCCTCAGGCGGCGGCGGCGGTTCCAGCGCGGGGCGAGGCCGGGCCCGGGCGGCGCCCACCATGTCGGGCGAGGAGGAGGCGGCCGAGCTGACCATCGCCGAGGACCTGGTGGTGACCAAGTACAAGATGGGGGGGGACATCGCCAACCGTGAGTGCGGGGCCGGGGGGGCCGGGGCCGCGCTGGGCAGCGCCGGGGGGGCGGGAGGCGGGGGGGGGGGGGTCCCGAGGTTACCCCCCCCGCTAGTGGGGGCAAGGCAGCGCTCCCCCCCCCGGNCCCCCCCCGCTAGTGGGGGCAAGGCAGCGCTCCCCCCCCCGGGCCATGCCCTGCCCCCCCCCACGCGGCTCGGGGTGTCTGGGGGGGCCCCGCTGGCACATCCCCCCCCCAAGAAAGGCCGGGGCGGGCCCGGTTCCTCCCCCCGCACCTTGGGGCAGCCCTAGCACGTGGCCAGGCCGCCCCCCCCCCCAGCCTGGCGTGGGGGGTACCCAGCCCCCCCTTGGGCAGCCGGGCCTGGGGGGGGGGGCAGCAGCCGGGCTCTCCCGGGGCCGCGAGGCGCCGCCACATGGTCCCGCGCCGCCTCCGCCGCCTGCCATGTGCGGCTCCCGCAGCCCGCCCGCTTCCTCCCGCGTGGGCTTTTGTTCCCGGGCGGGGCGGGGGCCCCCGACTTCTCCCGGCCCCCGAGACCCCCGCGCGCCGCTGGGTCACTTGTTAAAACTGCTTCAGCCGCCAGCGCCTCGTCCCCTTTCATGCGTTTGCTGGATCGTGAACGGCGGCGACTAGGAGCTGCGGGGGAAAGTGACAGCTGCTGAGCGGTGTCTGGCCGGGGTCGGGTTCCCCTGGCCTCTCAGCTGCTTCATTGGTGCCCTTAGTAATCCCCGTAGTTCATCACTCCCCCTGGAAAGGGGTCCCGCATGGGGAGTGGGGGGTGCAAACATGTCTCTTCCCAGTCCCGTGTAAACCTGTATCCTGCTGGGATGCGCCGCAAGCTGGATTTCACTCCAAGATCTAGAGGGAATGTAGAGCAAACTGAAATACTTTCCTCCTGGACTGTATTTTCTAACCTCAATTCTCAATTACTGAGGGACAGTCTCCACTCATTGATATATTTTGCTTTCCACAACCAAATCTCTACAACTTTTCATGAGTGATGTGACCCGAGTATTTGGATTCTAATATATCTAAACTGTATTGTTAAATCTCTTCACCTAAATTTGGGTTATTGCTGATTATGTACTCTGTGTTTCATATGACTTTTAAAAACCAGCTTTGTATTTGTGGATAATCTAAGCACTATACCCAGATGTGCAGACACTCTTTTCTCAACCTATGTATTATATAATTTTTTTTTAACATTAGCTGTAATAAAATTTGTTAAATCTGTTCTGATCAGTTTAATGGCACGTAGGGGACACTCCTCATGGGAAAGTAAAATGGTCACCGTATTTTTCTGTACCTCACAGGTAAAACATTCAAAATCCAGAATAGTTACAAGGTTTTACATTTTCCTGATTTTTCTCTTGATTTCTTGACAACGTAGTACATGTATTTAATGATGTAAAGTGCTTTTAATTCATGGAATGAGGCACTGTATAAGTACAAAGTACAGTTAATAGATGTTCCTTGCCCAGTGCTATTAAACTGTTTTGTAACTTTCCCATTCCCTAATGGATATTGATCGCCATTAGTTTTGCTTCTGTGTGAATTTTAACACTTCATATTTTCAAGCTGCCCCTTCTTCACAACATGATGGCATACATAAAATACTGTTTTTGTGATGGTTTTTAGATGTACTTAAAAATTCCAAATTCACAGTTTATGTATCGGGGGTAGCCGTGTTAGTCTGTATCCACAAAAACAACAAGGAGTCCGGTGGCACCTTAAAGACGAACAGATTTATTTGGGCATAAGCTTTCATGGGTAAAGAAACCTCACTTCTTCAGATGCATCCAGATTAGTATTCAGATGCATCTGAAGAAATGAAGTTTTTTACCCATGAAAGCTTATGCCCAAATAAATCTGTTTGTCTTTAAGGTGCCACCGAACAGTTTATGTAGTACATGGAAAGGTGATTGTATGAAAAAACAATATATTTTTTTACTTAATTCATTAACTAGGCTCTTTCCCCAATGTAGGAGAAATTGGGCAAAATATTTCTGAGCAAATGCCTTTTATCCAGGGATCTAAAAGCACTTTACAAAATTGTAAGCGTCACAGCTCCCAATAAGAATTATCCCACTTTGTTGAGGGGGGGATGAAGCCCAGAGGTGAGGTAATGGCATACAGCCAGAGGTAGATCTGGAACAGAAGGAAAGCCCTGGCTCCCAGTGCCTGTACATACTGACTACTGGCTAATGCGCAAACACCCTCAAATAATCCCAGAGACTTCCCTGGGGCTGCTCTTGTGAGTAAGGCAATCAAGATTTGTTCACAGATGTGACGCTGGAGTACCTTCAGCAACAGCCCCACGCTTCAAATATTTTCTAGTTATTTATAAAATAACGAGAAACGTATTCTGTGATGGGATCTCAGCATCCTGATAAAGCCCTTTGAAGCGCTCAAAAAGCAAAACTTATAATACCTCCATAACCAAATCCATGCAATGTTTTGTGACTAGGGAATATAACGTTTTGTAACCTCCGGTGCGGCACACTGTCTACGAAGTTAGCCGTGCTAGGAAGAATGAAAGGAAGCAAAGGGTTAGTTCGGAAACGCTTCTATGTGCAATTGCAGGAAGGTGGCTGCAAAGTGTAAGACTAATGTAGGTAGCTAAGCTGCACTTGTTCTGTGCTGTTGCCAACTCTGGTGCCAAGTGACCTGTCCCAATGAGAAACGATATATAATAGTCCTTGAAACCCACAATAGCAGCCCTTGTTCCTTTGATGTGTGACACACACAGTCTCCTGGGTCATTTTTGAACCTCTTTCTATGGCCCTGACTTCTGAAGGGAAGGAATGTGGGAGAACAGTGCTGCTTCCACTTGACTCCTTTATTAAACAGCCCTTGCTGTGTGTGTAGGTGGGAGTGGACAGGTGTTTGACATTTCAAGGGCATCTATAGTTCAACACTTCATGTGTGCACAGCGCTGTGCTAGTTCACATGTTCTTGCAATCAGCACGGTAGTGCTTGCTGGACTTCCTGAGTCAGAGTCCATGGGTGCCAGTTGTAAAAAATAATAATAATAAAAAAATCAAATTTGTGCATGTTTGGTGTACTCACTTGCAGTGAAAAGTTGAGCCACCAATTTTAATCCTTCCTGCAGCACTGTCATCTATGAAGGGTCTCATTTTTTTAAAGTTGTTGGCTGTTTTTTAGTTAACGCATCCATTTCAAATTCAACAACACTGTGTTTGAACCCAGGGGTCCTGCGTGCAGTGGTTGAAGCAGCTAAATCTGGAGGGTCTGTTCTCAGCCTGTGTGAGAAAGGGGATGCCATGATCATGGAAGAGACTGGCAAAATCTTCAAGAAGGAGAAAGAAATGAAGAAAGGTAAAGTATAGTTTCAAGGATTCCTGTTTCAATGCAGGGCTCTTTCCTTTTCTGTTTGTTTATATCACACCATACAGTGAAACTACTGAAATGCATAATGGAGATTGTTTCTGAAAGCTGAATTCCAGGCTTCATGCTTATCACTCTCACCCCAAATTTTCTGCTAAGGAACAGTCTACAGCAGCTACCACACAGCACTGGTTAGTTTGAATTAGCCACGCCCATTCAGACAAACTAGATTTGTTTTGGAGACAAATGCCTTGTCTACCATACTTGCTGGTCTGTAATTTTCACAAGATTTCCATGGCTATATAAAGAGCCATGGTGAGCGTCATGGTTCCTGGCCCTGGATATTTGAGGTCTCTTGAGAGAAAGATGATTGCTTTAAACGCAGTTCTTCCACATTTGTCTGTCTGGACTGGAGTTGGTCTGACACTGGGAGACGCAGCAAACGTTTGTTCTGTTTTTTGGCCAAAGGGCTGTGCCCAGAGCACAGAACAATGCTTAAAAAGTCAGCATCAAACCCCAGCTGATCTATGTTGGTACTTTAGTGCTTTGGTTTTAAAAGCACTGTACGCCGTTCAGCAGTCCTGGCAGGTGCTCAGCTGAGGAGACAAACACCCTAGAGGCTTTGATTTTCCCCGAATAGGAGACAGCTAGTCATAGGCAGAGCTGAGATAAGAATTTTGAAATTCATGACTTCCTTACTTGTGCTCCGACCCTCAGACATATTGCCTTGTGGTCTCAATTGATTTGCTGTCTCCTTACTTGTATGTCATAAGAGTTGCTGACCTGTTAAGCTTTGCTTCAGTCTCACACACTCCAAACAAGCGGAGTTCTGTTCTTGAGGAAAGCACTTTGTTTTAATGTACTACATCCATATCTCCCATATCACCTACAACGTAGACAATTAAAACAGCAACAGGAACCGTTAAAAACAAGTGATCAAGAGACTGGTTCTCTTCTAGAGCTGACTTGTTTTACCCAAGTTCAAGGCAGATGCCTGAGTTTATAGTAATCAAATGTTGATTTTCCACAGTGACTTTCTTCCTGAAAGATCCCAGAGAGTTTAGCGTATATGCATACTAAATGAATCACACTAATGTCTGTCACCTCTGGGCTATTGGTGTGTGCTGTTGACGAGTTTAGGACAGGAGGTAAAACTAAATATTGTAGCCCATGAAAGCTGCAGGGGGAGTTCTAGTTACTCCAAATATAATTAGTTGAGTTGGATCTTTAATGACTACAAGTGATCAAGACAGTGCTTTTGCATCTCATCTGAAACATGGCGCCTCCAGCAGCACTGTGATCCCTAGAACAGTGTAATGTGTTGATGTCTGAGGGAATTCCTTGCTTCTTGGCGATCTCTCTTTGGGCACTGACGGGCCCGGCTTAACCTGAGCGAGCTGCCGAGGTTGCAGCATGAGGTAGTGCAGCTCTATATTTTTGTCCCACTTTATTCTCCGGTGCATCAGAAGAGACAAACTAGACTCCTGGTTGTATCCTGCATATGTGAGCGGCAGGTTGAGGCTTTGAATCACGTGTGCATTTGGACCCCCAAGTGCAGATGGTTTGTTGGCTGCTCTGTGTGATGGAACATGGGGTGCTGCCTGCATGGTGTCTTGTAGTACATGGCAGCAGGGTCCGTATCGCCGAAGTGCACACAGGTCTCCCGCAGGTGCGATCTCACCATTATTCCTTTTGTTCATAGGTATTGCCTTCCCGACGAGTATATCGGTAAATAACTGTGTCTGTCACTTCTCCCCCTTGAAGAGTGACCAGGATTATATCCTCAAAGACGGAGATTTGGTCAAGATGTAAGTGTCTGAGCCATGTTGTTGTGAGTTAAATGTTGGCTTCTGCTGTTTACTGCTGCTTGATCTGTTATGTGCGTTATAAACTGGCTAACTCTAGGAAGTGGCCAGGCAAGTGATGCATTTGAAACATACCCTGTTCCTCTAGTGTGTTTAGAGGTCATCAAGAAGTTTCTTGAGCCATGAGGCCCTGCCTGCAACTAATCCTGTTTTTCCTCTTTGTGCTAGTGACCTGGGAGTCCATGTGGATGGCTTCATAGCAAATGTGGCGCACAGTTTTATCGTCGATGCAGCGAAGGTAGGTTTCTAGCCAATGGCTTGAGCAGAGAGCTCTCCCACGCTACTTTCATATCAGGCGAGGCTCAGCAAAAGCAGGATATAAAAGCCCACGCTTGAGTGCCCCTGGTTGCAGAGAGAGCACCTGACGTTGGCAGCAGAGCAGAAGTCTGTGCATTGCTGAGTTTGGAGAACATTAACAGAAACAGTGTTTAAAAACAATGAATCATTATTCACCTTAGAAAAGCCGGGACGCTGAACTGTTTGAACGTTAAAGTAGATCAAACACAACCCATGTGAAACAAATCAAATGTTAGCTGAGCTGCTGCAGATGAACTGCACTTACCGGCTGATCTGTGGTGAAAGTCTGAGAGGACAGTGTCCTGGGTGCATGGAGCAGACTGGTCAAACTGGATTTGCTGCACCCTGCTGGCTAAGGTCGAGAATCATGTTCCTTCTGCCACCACAGGAGGCTGCTGTGTTCACCTTTGCAGCTCTAAGCTCAGGTGACTTGTACAACAAGTTAGATGGCCGCAGGACCCAGTCCCCAGTACGCACTTCTCCTGCCTGAACTTGCAGCACACTGGCTTGTAAGTGGCTGTATTTACTCAGGGGCAGTGTGACATGTACAGGCCTGGTGTGTGTTGGTGGAGGTGCTTGCAGGACGTGGGTGGTTGATGGCACAGCCCGTCTATCGTGGCATTGGGAAGTCACGTACGCAAATAGCATTCAGGGGACTTGCCACCTAGGGAAAAATATATTTGTAAAATTTGAATAAACTTTTCATGTAAACAAACTTTAAACTCATGTTTTTACCTGTAGCTCTTGGAGGAGGATGTTAGTGAATCATAGACAAGCTCCTGGGTGCAGCAGTTCTCTCATGAACATGTTGACTTGATATTAGGGCTAGATGATAGAAAGTGGAGTTGGAAAAGAGCCCTTAGATCTCATCTTGTCCAGGCTCCTGGCTGCTAAAGGACGATCTCCAGGGCGTTTCCTGTTTAGTCTTGGGGAGTCAGATACATTGTACAGGGCTCCTGCCTGTGGCTCTGGCATTTACATTTCAGTTTTTAAATTTATTTCAGCTGCAGCTGGCAGTAGCTAGCCCCCGTGACAGAGCGGAGATGACTGAATAGGTTGGGAAGTTTGAACTCCCCTCTCCTCGGGGTCCCTTCCATGCTTAGCCTGAGATTGGTTAGCAAAGTGGGAGGGAGGGAAGGGCGTCCTGCCGTATTACGGATGGAGGATTTCAGTGTGGGGTCAGGCTTGGAGCTCCCACTAGTGCAGAATTTATCCGAGAGAGCAGAGAAAAGACATGTTTCAAAAACAGGCAACTTTTTCCAGGAAACCCCGGTGACGGGTCGTAAAGCTGATGTCGTCAAGGCGGCTCACCTCTGTGCTGAAGCTGCCCTGCGCTTGGTAAAACCCGGAAACCAGGTGAGAATGGTTTGGTGCTGCCCAGGTGTATTTAGAGAGTCAGGAACACACACACAGACCCTACCCTTGCTCTGTAGCCCCGTCCATGTAGAAATAGAAAGCTGTGACCTTCTCTGGAAGGGGCCGATCAACTGTGTGGGGAAACTACAGCCAGCTGGCCATAGACAGCTGAGCCGCATTCTGGGGTGAGCACCAGCTATGTGGAGTGAGTTGCTGTGGCTTTAATGCTGTACGCAGGGTTAACTGTCCAGCAGCATTTGAGCTCTACTTGGGAAGAAGCCGTCGTTACACAAGGGCTTGGTACTACTGCTTGTCGGTCCCTCCCTGAAGACAGCTGAGCACTCTTAGCCATTGTAAGGGTTACGAGTCACTGGCAGCAGACTGCATGGTCAGATGCCCTCCAGGAAGGAGCAGATGAACCTTGTTTAACTGGGTTGGTGGCTTGCTTTTCAGTTTGAGGCGTGGTGAGCAAGAGAGCCAGAGGGAGTGAACCTGTCACACTTGCTGGCTTGTGTCTGTGACCTGCATCTTGGGTTTTGCAGATACTTTGGATGTGCACAGGTTTCGCTCTCCAGCCAAGTATGAAACCCAAGGACTAGACTAGCTTCTGCGTCTCTCTTTCACAGTGGCTGCATCTTGGAATTTACATCAAGGTGGTGGCCCAGTGACCAAGGTCAATTGGCATGTATCGCTGTGCCTTAATCTCCGTAGAAAGTCAGTGTGTATCCAATGAGGAACTTGGATTTCTCCAATGAGAAACTTCCAGTCAAAATGAGAAGCAATAAAATCCTAGAAGTTAAAGATGGCAAAGGTCCTAGGCCAGCTCTAACCCATCCATTCTCCTCAGTGCACAGTTGTCCGTCGCTTATTTAGTGTTGTTTATTTGTATTACCGAAGCGGTAAATGTAGACCGGGACCCCGTTGTGCCTGGTGCTGTACAAATGGAATAAAAAACTCCCTGCCCCAGAGGGCTTATCATTTACATAGAAGATTTATGGGGCTTGCACCGATTTCCTTGGGAGACTGTCACATTCTAATGGAGCTCGCTGTTCGGGAATGTTTCCTAATAATTGGCTTAAATTTCTCTTTCTTGATTTCATGCCATTCCTCATAACCATCTCCTTTGGGGCCCTAAACCACACTTCTGTCCTTGGGGTTCACACTTCTCAAACACTGTTGACATTCTCCTTTCGTCCATGTTACCAGCCCCCATCCAGATCGACTTACTGGGTGACCTGTGGCAAGTGAATTAATCTTGCTGGGTTTTAGTTCCTTGTTTGTAAATGGGGATAATGCTCCAGTCCTTTCCTCCATGCTTGGTTTATTCTAGTGGTATCCGCACTGTAGATTAGGATCTGTCTCCTACAATGTGTGTGTACAGTGCCTAGCGCCGTGGGGACTTTAGACCACTGCCATAGCACAAAACACACCGTTTTTTTTCTATATTTGTATTTTTGCTGTTACCTTGTCATTTTCGCGGGTATGAAATAACACAAAACCTGCGATTGTTTCAGCTCCCTAATGTTAGGGGATGTTGCAGGAGCCGTTCAGTTAGAGAATGTACTGGTTTCATTGCAGAACACAGATGAAATCTCTGGTGTGTCTGTGGCTTGAATTTTAAAATCTTGACTTGTTCTCCTGTCTTCTTACTCCCGCAGAACACACAAGTGACAGACGCCTGGAACAAAATAGCACACTCGTTTAACTGCACGCCTATCGAAGGTAAGGCCTTGCTCAGCTCAGAGCAAGTGACAGCCCGAGGAGAAGTAAAGGTGCAGGGGAGCCCTGGCCTACTCGATTCAAAACCTTGGGAAGCATTTAATGGTTATGAGCACGGCTCTGTGTCTGTCATGGATTAGGACTCTGGTGCACTGTCCCCCAAGCCTGCTGCAGGCTCCCTGTGAGACCTGGCGGAAATCATTTACCCTCTGTGCCTCCAGTTTGCCCGTTGGTACGATGCAGGTGTTTAACTGTGTGGGTGAGGGAATGTTTATAAATTGCTCGGGGATGCTTTGCTGAACGATGCTATAAGGCAGGATGTGTGTACGGCTCCCGCCAATCGTTAACTGGTTGGCGTTTTCTCAGTAATACCGTTCTGAACCGGAGAGTGGGAAGTTGCCTTTGGAAGTATCTTTGACAAATCAGACCATAATGTTTGAAAAGGTGCCTGGGAGCTGAGCTCACAGTTCTCAATTAGGTTTAGCTTTGGAAGGGTTAGATTCCAATCAGTAAACGTCAGTTTCACTATATGCAGACAAACCAGCCAAAAAAATGTTCATTGGTGAGTAACTGAAATGTACAGATCGGCAAAGTAAGAAAGGAAAAAAGGGGTGCTTGACAACTTAGAGCGGTGGTCCCCAAACTTTTGAGGGTCCTACCTCCCTTACCTCTGTCCGCACGCGCTCCTGCCCAGAGCATCTTGGAGGGGGTCGTGGACAGGGATAAGGGGGCCACAGCTGGGGGGGGTCTGGAGTGGGGCTGCGTCTAGCGGCCAAGGCTGCGGGCTGGTGCGAACAGTTACTTTGTGTGTTTGGACATGTGATGTTGAGAAATTTGTGTTTTAGTGGTTAATAAGCTTTGGGTTTTTTTTACCATCATTAAATAATTGTTGTCTGACCTCCCGATAAACTCCTGCAGCTGTGAACATTTAAATGGATAAAGTTGAAAGTAAACGCTTAAATATAAACATGGAAATTATCTGTCAAAATTATAAACACAAATGTCTGGACAGGTTCTGTTATCCTGTTGGTTTGCTCACGTAGTGATGTGGTTGTCAATTACTTCAGCAACAAATCATGTCGCCACTAATCAGTTCAATCCCAGGACATACTGTAGCAGGCTTGTTCTCTCCGCTCGCTGCAGTTCCAAGACTGGGCTGTTTGTTACGTGGGCTGTTGGGTAGGTCTCGCCAATGCTTTGCTCCACGCTCTGGGAGAAAAACATCACCTCGGCTGCAGTGAGGAGGCGGCTGCTCACTGTCAAGGGAGTTTAAGCAGCAACTGTTTTGGAAACAGTCGGGTGCCTTAATTATCCAGTCACTGGCAGCAGCAGCATAAGGACCCGGTTTATGAAAACAAATGGAGCTGTTTTCTGCCTCGGCAGTGATCTCTGCCACCACCGGCCGCAGTCCTTCCAAAATGGAGACCTGTTAGTTCCCTTGCTGTGGCTGGTGACTTGGGAAGCAGATTAGGAATGGCCTTTTGGTTTCCCTTGATCAATCTGAATTCTAAATGTACTGCAAAGCAGACAGGGAGACTGAGTTAAGCCCAAAAGTATTTGCTGAATGCCCCATTAGCTAGACTGTGCAGGAGGGACATAAGTAATCTAAACACTGGCAAAAACATTTCTGCCTCCATGCATCCCTGGAGACGCTCAAGAATGCATCGTTCAGAGACATTGGATGCCGGTAATCCCCATGCAACTGCTGATTCTCCTGGTAGCTGATGTCCCAGGCTACAGAGACTGAAAAGAAGAATGTCAGTTTGTTTAAAACACATGCTGCATGATTTTAGGGGGGGGCTTAGACCATGTCCTCCTGGAGTTACCGCTGAGCCGGTGTGGTCCAGTGGTTAGACTGTTGTGCTGGGAGTTGGAAGTTGTACAAAGGAATCTATCTGTGGCTGTGCCTTGGACCTAGGACATGCAATTACCCCTTTAAAGTGGGGACCTTTGCTTTGTCACAGAATAGTTGTGTAACATAATGAATGAAGCCGTTTGAGATCCCTGGACACGGGGGCGGGGGGGGTAGAAAGGCAAATGGTCTCAAATTTTAGCTTTGCCGTTCTCCCTCTAGCAGAAAGCTTAAGGGCACCTTCTTGGAGCGTTAATAATGCAAGTCACTCTGGAGCTGGTTTGCAGCTCTGAGGTGCTAATGGATTCTCCTAACTTGGCAGGGATGCTGTCACACCAGCTGAAACAGCACGTGATTGATGGAGAGAAAACTATCATCCAAAACCCTACAGACCAGCAAAAGTAAGTCTCCTCTCCGGGATTGTCACTTCTATCAGCAGCATTGCGAGGGGGGGTGAGACCAGATCTGCAGTGAGAATCACCTCTCTTTTCTAGTTCCTGGCCTGTGGTACCTGGCTGGGTGGGAGAGTGGGTGTTGGTTAGCCCCGAGTCTTCCATTTTTTCTTACATTAAGGTAATTTGTGATGCTCTGCATTGACAGCTTGGGGTGGGAGGTAGTGACTGAAGGTTGTTACCCCTAAACCTTTTGCTGGCATCTGTGCAGTCAGCTGGTCGTTATAGAAAGTGTCCCCATCACTAAGTCAGTCCTTGGTCTCTGCAACTGCCAGCAAAATTGCCAACCATTCCCAGTTGTGACAGTGGATTGCTTGAATGGTGTGGATGCGAGTTCACCAGGAACTAGATTGAAACCAATCATTAGTTCTCATAGTCTGCCATTTTCAGTCACATCTTGGACCCATTTCCTTCCCCTCCCTTCCCCCAGCTCCTCCCTTCCCTTCAGGGATAGGTTCTGGTTGTTTAGACCCAACATTGAGGATTTGGGGGTTTTTAAAATCTAAAATCTACTACGTACATTGGAAAGACCATCTTTGTGTTTTGGGTTTGTACAGTGCCTGGCACAATGGGCCCTGGTCCATGCCTCGGGCACCTAGGTGCTACCATACAAATAACAGAGAATAAATTTTACTAGAGAAGTTTCCGTGACATTTGTTTAAAATATCTTCAGTTGAAATCGATCTGTAAGCTGCAGTCCGGACTCTCTAGCATTGAGCTAATGCAAGACGGACTGGAAGTGAAAATGACCCGTCTGTGTTCTAGGCTGAGCGAAATGCAGAGAGTAAACAGCATAAGTGATTAAAAATAAACTTGTTTCTTAAAGTCCCTTCCATCTTAATGACTGAAGATGGTGCTGGTGTCTAGCAGATCTCTAGAACCGCTGCAGAGCACTTGCATGGAGCCTTGCCTCTGTCTCCCGTGTGTTGGTTTGATTAAGCTCCCCAATTGCTGTGTAAAGCACCGCACGTGCATTTGTGGTGCTCTGTGCCCCCACCCCCCAGCTCTGTACAGCAATATTACTAGGGCGAAGGGGGATTTTTTCCCTTGTAGAGATGTCTCTCTCTGCTCACTCGCCAAACCTCTCCCACCTAGGAAGGACCATGAAAAAGCCGAGTTTGAGGTCCATGAAGTTTACGCCATTGACGTGCTTGTCAGCACCGGGGAAGGGAAGGTGAGTGTCCTTCAGCACGCTGTTACTTTATGCCCATGGGGACTTCAGAATGGCCCCTTGATCTGAGCGTGGCATGGGGAGCCAGGCTCCATCTCTGTATGCAGTCACTTCACCTCCTTGGGTCTCCATTTCCTTGTGTGTAAAATGGAGCCCCCTCGGGGAGGGCTGGGAGTATTCGTGTATGTAAAGCCTTCCGGCGGTACCGAAGCCCGAGCATGCACTCAGTCCTACCGTCCGCCCGTCCTATCTGTGGGTTGTGTTTGAATCTTGTTTGTGTTTTTAGGCGAAGGATGCTGGCCAGAGAACTACCATTTACAAAAGGGACCCCTCCAAGCAGTACGGCTTGAAAATGAAAACCTCTCGTGCCTTTTTCAGCGAGGTGGAGAGGCGCTTTGACACTATGCCATTTACTCTCAGGTATTCGCTCTTCTTCCTTTCACGGCCTCCCCATCTGCCCAGAATAGGGGCCTTGCAAGAGCCCTCACCTGGTTATTGATAGCTGCTCTGTCACAGAGGGTGCTGTTATGGCGGGGTTTGCTGCGGCTGGACAAGCTGTAGGGAGGGGATGTGATTGACTTTGATGTTTCACCCTGGCCAGGAGATTAAGACCCCTGTGAGGATTTGAGACCCTCCTGCGCCTTTGCGGGGGGTTGCAGCTGAAATACAAGGGGACCAGTCCTGTCGTATTCACAAAGAGTGGAGTCAAAGCTGTGTCAGGACGCAGGGGTAGTTCCAAGCCCCCTTTTTTGACTGGTGTGCATTTTAGCAGAAGGAAATTACCTCCCAGGTTAATGCTCCATTTGTGCCTCAGAGTGGTGGGCTTTTTCTGGGATTCTAAACGAGCGTCTTGCGTTCACTTCGCTCCGTTACCTTCCTGAGCTTTCATCTGCACACCTGCTGCCAGCCATCCTGCACCAGCAACACACCGTAGCCGGGCGGGCCTGTAGTCGGGGAATGGCTGAGTAACGTCTCCAGCCAACCCCCCAGCGGGAAGTTAGGCAGCAGGGTTGGGTCTGTAACTTGACTCGCAGGGCTTCCCCCTCCTCTGGTGAAAACGGTCGTTCCTTAGAGCAGCGAGAGAGGCAGAAGCTCAGGTCCGTGGCTCTCTCCCTTTCTCGCAGGGCGTTTGAGGATGAGAAGAAGGCTAGGATGGGGGTGGTGGAATGCGCCAAACACGAGCTGCTCCAGCCTTTCAATGTCCTGTATGAGAAGGAAGGTGAGTCCGGTGGGGTTGGGGGCTTGCAGGAGAGCACAGGGGCTGGTCCCCTCCGGGGCTCTGCTCAGACAGGTTCCCACTGTAGCCAAGTCCCTGGAGGGCGGTGCTGTGCAGACAGCTGCTCCCAAGGAACCAGGAGATTTCTTCCCTAAGTAGCTCTTAACCCCTTGGTTGCCAGGTCTTGCGTAAGAATAATCCCAGTGGTGAGATCTGCTGGGCCATGGGGGATAATCTCCCCGGGGTGGTGATGGACGCGCCGTCAGTTTGGTTGACTTAAAGATTAGCCGGGAGGACCTACTTCAGAAACGATCCTGCCCTGAGCGGGGAGGGGAGCCATTGAAACATGCAGGTGCCCAGGCAGATGCGACGGCGGCAAAGCAAGGTGGACTTTGGGTTGCGCGCTGTTCCCCCACCGTCAATGTGTAGTCCAGCGTGTTGGCTCTAACTGTGATTCCCGCTTTACAGGCGAGTTCGTCGCCCAGTTCAAATTCACAGTGCTTTTAATGCCCAACGGTCCCATGAGGATTACCTGCGGCCCCTTCGAGCCGGAGCGCTACAAATCCGAGTTTGAGGTTCAGGATGCAGAACTGAAGGTCAGTCCAAGGGACCGCGTTTGCTTCCCTGAAGTGCATAGAAATGCACGAGTCACCCGTTCCTGGGCCACACGGGCCAGAAAGAAGACGTAGCTCACCGCCTTAGGGGGTGCGTGAGGCACGCAGTTCGATAGGAGACTGCAGGTTGGTCAGTCCCCTCTCCTCTTTGCTAGCCCCCTCGGAGTGGTGGGTTGGTCTTGATTCTCTCTCAGCTGTTTGGATCTGTAGCACCCCCCTGTGAGGCCCAGAGAGCCCAAGCTCCTGCAGGGACAGAGCGTGCAGATTTGAGGAGAAAGCTGAGCCAGCTGGAGCTGCCTGGGAGCGTGGCTCTGATGCGCTGCTCTGCACTGCACATGTGAGAAGGTGGCGGCAGCATTCAGAGCAAAGAGGAGTTGTAGTCCGGTTTCTCGGTGGTTGTGTCAGGAACATGATCTCCAGCAGGCTCCCGCCTCGGCCACAAGTGGCACCTGCTTGGCCATGGGTGTGTCGTCCTTTCCTGCATGGCCGTGGGGATCCAGAGGGGCTGCGCATGGAGTGTGTCATTGCCCAGCCCAAGCCGTCCAGGACGTGCTGCGGTTCCTTTATGGCTGGCAAAGGCTTGTTTTGCTCCATTGGCATTTCCCTTTACCCCCAGTCAGAGCAAAGAAAACGGCTCTGTCCCGGCTGCTTACCTTCTCTTCCTCTTCCTAGGCACTGCTACAAAGCTCCGCCAGCCGGAAGACCCAGAAAAAGAAGAAAAAGAAGGTAATTTAGTTGTCACTTCATAATGGCTGGGTCACACACACGCACAGGTTTAACTGCATCTTGGGAGACCCCAAACTCTCCACTCAGGCCTTAGCAAAAAGATATTTTGACTCCTCTTAGCCTAGCAGAGCTCTTACGGCTGTTCTGTTCCGGCTCATGTGTTGTCAATGGGATTATTCGCTCCATCCCAAATTCTGCTTTCTCACTGGCAGGGGGGTGACTACTGCCCCTTGTCTGGAGTGCAGTTGCACAGGTGTAACTGAAAGCAGAATTGGTCAGCAGAATCTTTACCGCTGGCCAGGCCAGAAAGAACCCAGCATGCCTCTCAGATCCCAGAGTGAGTTTGCAGCAGTGGCATGTAGAGAGGCTGTTTTCCTGCTTGTAAACTGATCAGCCTTGATCTGGAGTCCTTGAAGGCATAGTGATTTGTAGCCAGGTACCAAGGCAGAGCTGCACCCTGGGAGATGTCGGCAGGAAAAGGGACTAGCTCAGCTGAGATTTGACCGGCTGGTATTGCTGATAAGGTGGAGAGCTTCCCGAGACTTTTCTGGGTGGCAGAAGAGAACTCTTCTTGCACCAACATCCGAGAGATCCTGGGAAGGGAAGAGATGCCCAGTGCTCCCGACAGGAGATGAACTGCGTTTGGGGTCTGGGGAGGCAGGCGGAGGCTGGCCTTCGAAAGGGAGGGGTGACCCTGACACAAATGGAGTATTGCAGGGTGGGCGACTCCAGGGTGCTGTGGGCCTGCGTGTCTCCGGGTTCTCTCCAGAATTAGTTAGCGATTCTCCCCTCTGAAGCAGAGTCACTTATCCCTGTTTGGGTTCGTTTCCGCAGGCATCTAAGAACGCAGAGAACGCCACCACGGGGGAAACAGCAGAAGAGAACGAAGCTGGCGATTGAACGGCTCCAGCTCCCCTCATGTAGCACCCGAGTCTCTCGCACGCTCCCCCAAAAAAACGAGAAACAAAAATCTAGTGCTGTCTGTCTCTTTACACCCCCAATGACAGGCAGCCTGGACTTCCCACTGACAACAGCCAGCTCCGATTGACTCTGCTCTGAGGGAGGATTCGCTCAGCAACTTCAGACTGCTTTCAAACAAACAAACAAACAAAAATAATAAAACCAGGAGTAAAAACTAGTCTATCCCCCACTCTTTCTAACCTTTGATACTACTCGTGCTTGTTAAAGAGGTGAGTGACTACCCGTCCCAGGAGAGAGGGAGTGTAGACAGCTCTTCTTTCCTCTTCCTCCTCCCTTTCTTCATTTCTCCCTTGAAAGATTCTCTGATCCCTCTTGGTGGGGGTGGGGTCTTCGGTCACATCTGACAACCTGAGAAGCGCCATGTGCTTAGGGAGCCGGTTTACACCTCTGCTTCCCAGCGCTCCCCCTGCCCGCAAGGACGTTTCTCTTCCACTTAAGCCTGTTACCTTGGTGTGGAATTTTCCTTTTTTTTTTAGCCTGTATATTTAAAATTGGGAAAGTCGTATCGAATTTTATGCCCTCTCCCCCCCGCTCCCCGCCAGACCGTAGACCATTCAGCCTGTTGAGTTCTGCCTTGCGTTGGTTTGTCTAAGCCCTATTTTTAATACACAGGTGTGATAAGCTTGTTTTTAATTGAGACTGTCGTAACGTAAGGAAGGAAGCACTCAATTCGAGCCATTCTTCCCCACTAACCCCTTGCAAAACTCCTCCTAAGGGCAAGAGGCGTCTGGAGCACCCACCAGCTTCAGTTCAGTACCTTGCCAGCGGTTTGAACTTCCCAACGGCACGGGGCAGGTCAGCACTCTTTTTTTCCCCCATACACCAAAACAGCTGCCGTTGCTTATGTCGTATAGTCGGCTTTCTCCGAAGAATGCCCCTCTCCTCCCCACACGCCCTTCTGTGCCATAAAAGAATTCGGGAACCGCTGCAGAAGTGAGCAGGCCTGGGCTAGACTTCACCCCGGGAATCTCTTTTCTATAGTACGTCTTTTTTTAAAGCTGTCCAGTTGAATTGTACGGATCTGAGTGGGGGGTTTGTTATCCAGCCAGGTCTCTGTCTAAGCACTGACTGTAGCTGGCTTGGAAGACCTCCTGCCTGTTAACGATACCCTTGCTGATGAGCGCACCTGTGCTTTTCTGCAGCTCAAATGCTTCCTTGGCAGTATTTGAGTTTGAAAATTTAAAGGAGAAAAAAAGACCCTTGCAAATGCTACCAAAGTTTACGTCAATAAAAGGAAATAAATTCGATTTTTCCATCTGTCTACAAACTGTCTGCTCCCATTTCTAAACTGTGTTCAGCTCTTGTAGGGGGCTGGGTAGTAATAGAGATACTGCGGGCTATATTCTGAAGGGGTGCAGGGTAGCTGCCATCACACGCTGAAGTGGTGGCGAGACATGCCTGTCCAAGACTTTGAAATCACGGGTTGGCTTAGCTTAGGCTGCTCCCAAATGTTAACCATGAGCTTAAGGGAAAATAAAGATGCCTTGTTCCTGAAGAGGAACATTTTAGCATTTATAAGCAATACACTGTCTATTACCTTCGGTAAAGGAAGGGCAGGGCTAATCTTTCTCATTCACAATTCTGATTTATAAACCACTAAGACTTGCTGGAGGTTTATTTAATTTTCTATTTTTACTTTTAAATAACATTGGAAAAAGATGTACCTCTTGAGACAAGAAAAAACCATTCTGGTTGTGAAAAGTTTGAAACAAAATTCCCAAGAAATATTCTGTAACTGATTTTTTTTCCAAATAAAATTGACTAGTGACACTGCTGTTTGGACAGAAGAATGGGTCTGCTGTTTTGGGGTCCGGGGTTGCGGGCGGCGGGGAAGGAGTATGTGTATGAGAGAGAAGAAATGTGGGCTGTATTATTTCTGCAATCCATTTCACCCTAAAAGGTTTTAAGGTATCTTGCACCCCATCCTGTGGTGCATCTTTGAAATGCAGCCACCTCTGGGGTGGAGGCTGCTGGACGCTGCTGGACAGAGCACAGCATGCTCTGCAACAGTGGGGAAGAAAAAATTTGGCCAAAAGCAGGGATCCTTGGACCTTCAAATCCAAACCCCACCTTAGTGTTTTGGGTGTTGCCCAACAGACTCCGGCGTGAAACCCCTTCCCTCCTTTGGAAGGACGAAGGGCTAGTTCACCCTGCTGGGGTTGGTCCGAGGGAGTTGGGGCATTTCAAATTCCAATGCTAAAGTCATCAGGTCGTTTTAGCACCATAGCTTCCGGTGAGGGTCTGCCGGGCTGGCTGTACCACAGGCGAGAGGCAAAGGAATCCCTGAGGGCGTATTCAGTGGGTGGGACGTTTAGCATGAGAAACTGACCCTCTGTTGCTGTCTGATCCTAGTGCCAGAACACTTACTAAGTTGTCCTTTACATTCTGGTCCAGTAAGTGCTCAGTCCCTTGGTCCCATTCAGTGTGCGAGGTTAAAGCATCCACAGAAGCGGGGGTGGAGAAAGCAAGCGGCCCTGTGCTGGGGATTTTTACACGGCACATCCCTGAGGCCAATCTGAGTAGGGTCGCTCGGATCTTCACCTGCCTTGTAAGTCTTCCAAGCCCCATCTGGCAGCAGCAGTTGTTGACTAATGCTCCACAGTCAGTGGGGGTGAGTTGTGTGCCACTCATCTTACCTCCGCTACTGTCACCGTATTGCTGCGTGGCCCTCGGAGCGGCTGTTGCCATGTCTCGGGTGGTAGATTGGCCGGCCTGAGTTTGTGGGGTGTATCCCTGGCTCTCCCTCGCTCTGACGTGGGCCGGGCAAGTCTTTCCCCACTCCTAAAATAGGTCTAATGCCACATCTCCGTGGGGGGCTGGGAGGTTCGAGGGCGGTTTGTAAAGGGCTTGGAGAGTCACAAATGGAAGGACATGGCACTGTTTTCGATGCCGTCCTGTGAGCTGCGGCCGGGGGGGGGGGGGGGGGGGGGGGGGGGGGGGG
>QXTE01000170.1:2260113-2289266 GCA_003942145.1 Platysternon megacephalum
GGGGGGGGGAATGGTGTAGACATGTTTTGCCTTTTTTTAAATAGCATGAGATGTAACCAAGTCAATGGTGCTGCTTTTTGCCAGGCAAAGCGGTGAATTGGCAGGAGCTTGTTGACCGTTCCCGCTGTTCCAGCTACGCTAGGTGTTGATACTGAAAAATCTACAAAGGTGAGGTCCAGCGTTGGCCTGTTGTGTGTTCTCAGCCACCGGCTTCATGGCAGGAACCTGGAAAGTCAGAGGAAGGCTGCTCCAAATGGCCTCTTGCGGCACTCCTGTAGGACGGGCTCAGAAAGTTTCCAGACTGACAACAACAACAAAAAAAAGATTGCATTCAGTGGTTTATTTTTCACTATAATCTCCCTGGACATCAATGCACTTGGTCCATTTTGGCTACGCCCAGCTTGTTGGAGTCCTTGTTCAGAAACTCCTTGACCATAAGTTTATGGAGGGGATGGTTTGATGGGATAACATGATCTTAGTCAATAGGTCAATAACGTGCCATCACTGGTAATTAGTACCAAGGGTCAATGATGGGATATTAAAAGTCTTTTTCCTGAGTGTCTGGCTGGAGAGTCTTGCCCGCATGCTCGGGGTTCAGCCGATTGCCATATTTGGGGTCGGGAAGGAATTTTCCTCCAGGGTAGATTGGCAGAGGCCTTGGAAGTTTTTCGCCTTCCTCTGGGGCAGGGGTCGCTTGCTGGAGGATTCTCGGCAACTTGAAGTCTTTAAATCATGATTTGGGGACTTCAACAGCTGAGTCAAGGGAGAGAATTAATCCAGGAGTGGGTGGGTCGGCTTTTGTGGCCTGCATCATGCGGGAGGTCAGACTAGATGATCATAATGGTCCCTTCTGACCTTAAAGACTATGAGACTGCTGCGGTCATCTCATTATTATCATTTAAATGCTTCCCACCACGATCTTCCTTCAACGTGGGGAACAGGCCGAAGTCTGGGGGAGCCAAATCTGGTGACTAGGCTGGGTGGGGGAGCAGCTGAAAGCCACGTTTGGTCGCTGTGATCACTGCAACCTGGGATCGGAGAGAACGTGGGGGCCCCTCCCATTTCACTCTCTTGACACACACGATGCAGCCATGCGGGGGGCCCCTTCCTCCCCCTTGTCAGCCTCGGGTTAGTTTCTAATTCTCTTGGGCCAAGCTACTGCCTTGCGTTCCTCTGCATCTCCCCTTCTGGCGGAGCTGGAGCTGGGGTAGGGTGGGTGCATTTGCACCTGCAAACGTAACCCTCGGTATGCGTGGTCCAGGGCTCCGGCGGGGCCCGATCCGCTGAGGAGCCCTAGCTGCTCTGCTTTAGCAGCTCCCCTCTTTCCGCAGGTGGCCGTGGGCCAGTGGGGCAGCCAGCACCGTCCCGCAGCCCGCTGGGGCCGGCTCCCCTTTGTCCGGCAGTGAGGCCAGGCCGCCATCTTGCCCAATGCTCCAGGGCCTGCAGGGCTAGATGGGGGAGTGGGAGCTCGAGAGCCAGGCTGTCCTAATGCTGGGGGGGGGGGCCCTGTGCTTGGGGCAGCTGAAATTCAGTGATGATCAATGCACAGGGATGCGCAGTGGAAAACATCCCAGCTCTACATCTCACACGACGGCCGGGGGCTGAGTGAGCTGTTCCCACGCGAGGAGTCGCTGAAAACGGCCCCTCAATGGGCAGCGGCCGTCCAAAACGTGAAGAGAACGGGGGGAAGGGGAGAGAGACGCCAGGAAATGTCTCTCTTTAAATCCATGGGACGCCCGCCTCTCGAATCCAGACAGGGCACACGGCTGGGTGGCCCCTTGGTCTGAGCCGGCCGGCCGTACTCGTGTTAACACGCGCGGGTGCTCTTGCACGAGTTGGGCCCTTGGTGTCGCACACCCAACACTTGAGCACGTGCACTGTGTGTCGGGGGGAAGTGACCCCTGGGGGGGGGGGGGGAATTGGGCCTTGCACCTCTCTGCCCCCCCCCGTCCCCCTCGGAAGTTGCGGTCTTTACCCCTCCCCTCTCTGGGCTCAGCTCGGAGGATTTGTATTCAAAATGGAGGCGGGTCGGGAGGGAGAAAACTACACCTCCCGTGCTGCCCCGGGGGCGGGAGAAACTACACCTCCCGTCATGCTCCGCGAAGAGGGGAGGGCGCGCGCGCGGCCCCTGCGTGACGCTCCCGCTCCGCCCACCCGCTTCCGGAACTGGCCTATAAAAAGGGGCGGGCGGCGCGGGCCGCTCTCTCTCGGCTGTTGTCGCCGCCATTTTGTCGGAGGCCGGAGGCTCCTGCCGCCATCCGCCGCCATCCGCGGGCTCTGAGCCCGGGCTGCCATGAGAGCGAAGGTGGGTGGGGCCAGGGCGGCGGGAGCGGGCCGGGGGCTGGGCCTGGTGTGGGCCGGGGCGGCGGGAGCGGGCCGGGGGCTGGGCCTGGCCCGGCGGGAGGAAGCGGGGTTTGGGGGGGGGGGGTTTCCTAGGCCTCGGGCCGCTCTTCCCGTCCAGTGCCGGGGGCGGGGCCTTGCAGGGGTAGGGGGGTAAGTGCGCAGCGCCCGGCTCTCGCGGGGTCCCCGGCTGCGGGGGGGGGGGGGGTTACCCCCGTGCTCGTGCCCCGCCCCAAGCCCTGTGCAGCGGGCGCTCCACGCGCGTGGGAGGCCCCGGCCTGTGGCGTCCTGCGCCCACGTGGGGCCGGCCCCTGGGCACCTGCTTGGTGGGCAGCGGGGGGGCGATGGGGAAGGCGGGTTCGGATCTGCCTAGCCCCATTGCTACGCGGGCACTCGCCCTTTTCCTAGCACCCAGCAGTAAATCCCCATAGAAATCCGGGGGGGGGTTTGCTGCCTTGATTTCCCCTCGGGCACCATTTGCTCAGTGCAGCAGGTAACTGGGGGCATGTGGTGGAGGCTGAGCCTGCTGTTAATATGCTGCTGACTCTTGTGTTTTTCCCCCTCTTTCCTCTAGTGGCGAAAGAAGCGTATGCGCAGGTACGTGAGCTTCTGTTTGGCCTGGTGACTTACCAGGTTTGCCCAACAGGTTGTGCGAATAGGTGTAAATGGTTTGCATGACTTGTTTTTTATAAAATCTACATCTTGTGCGCTTGGCCCGGGCCTGGCTAAGATGGTTGATCAGACTTGGTAAATAGGGAGTGGGGGGGAAAACACGTGAGTTGCGTGTGTTCATGTTAGCACTGCATCCCACATCCCTCAGGCTAATTGATGACAGTTCAAATACATTTATTTCTGTCATGTCTAGAGGCCTCAACTGAAATTGGGAGCCCATTGTGCTAGATGCTGTAAAAACTCAGTCAGACGCTGGCCTTGCCCCAAAGAGTTTGCAGGCGAAACTGACAAGACAAGCAGGAGGGTGTCGGGGGTAAAGTTCTGTAGTAGGATTTGGGTTAAATTCCTGTTTCTACTGCACACGGGGTTGTATGACCTTGAGTAAGCGTTTTGTGCCTCCATTTCTCTGTAAAATGGTGATAAGGCTACTTCAGGGTGGGGAGTGAAGAGAGAAACATTGATGCATGTGAAGTGCTTTTGGGGTAGGCCATTCTAAACCTCGAAATGGACGGCATCATTGTAAACACTGCTTTTCTTGTGGGGTGTGTGTGTGCAGAACTAAACCTATTTTATTTCCAGTGAATATTTCTCAGCTCATCTGGCAGTGTAAGAGCAGCCAGGCCAGCTCAGAGCTAAAACTGCCTGTCTCCTCTGGCATTTTCCAGCTTTGCTGTAACAAGCTGTTCTGTGTTAGGCATGGCAGGTAAGGATGACGTGGGGCCAAATTTATTGCAGGAGTTAGTACATCGGGTTTACACAAGTCTCTCCTTATTGTACGTGTTTAAAAGAAGCCATTAAAACACTGTAGCAAAGATGCAAAGTTCCTTTTCCAAACAGTAAACATGCGTTTGTTACTGTATTTAACGGTTTAGTTTTCTGCTCTGCTTTTAAATAAGGTCTGAAACTTCAGTTTAAAACTCTGGAAAGGCAAGCAGGAATAGGCTTACATCTAGCCCTCTGCTTTCCCCCTTTCAAACTCCGTGCTAGAGCTAGCCTCTCTACTGAAGGTGCTGTCCTTGTTGGTCTTCTAGCCACATTTCTGTGGACAATGAAATAGGTTTCTGGTCATTTCACTTTTGGGTTCTTGTGCACTAGGACAAGGCAGCAGTTAGGTGGCGGACATTGTGGGGTTGTCGTTCTCTTTAAAAACTACACATTGTAACTTTTTTCCAAAACTATTGACATGCTTGTTCTTACACAAAAGGTGTTTGGCCTGATGACTCCAGGTTGGCTGCCTGCTGTGGAATGTCTTATAGCTTTGTTACCGTGCGGATATTCTTTCTCTGATGGGGTAAAATTGTCTTTCTCAGGCTGAAGCGCAAAAGGAGAAAGATGAGGCAGAGGTCTAAGTAGATGTCTTCTCTGCTGCTACTGAGGCTGCAAAGCAGAGCAAAGAACCGTTGGAGCTTGGGACGCAGACCTCCAGACACAACTACTTCCTGGCGTTGCAGGAGTGCTTTCCTACCAGTCTTCAAGAGTTTTCCATCTGAAGAATGGAGGTCTCATCCATATGGGTGATAGCCCTGAGCTTTGATGTTCTGGACTGGTTCTGGTCTTTGTAGTTGAATGTAGCAGGTATACAATAAATAAAACCTGGTTTGGCTGGGAATTCAGCATGTTTTTTTCTTAATGTTGCATTTTAAATAGTTGATTTTAAAACAGAATCTCAATGTGATCTCTAGGCATGTATGTAACTTGACTTTTAAAGATACTTGACCTGCGTCATTCAGCCCTCTTCTGGCTGGCTTTCTGGGCCCTTTCCCAATACACACAGTTGCATGGCCTGGCTGAGAAGAATCCACTGAATATAGAAATCACTTTTGCTGAAGATGTGACTGGGGAAAGTGTTCAATTGTCCAGGCCACAATGCAACACTGCTGTGAGTTGTATGAATGTGTGATGCACATACACCCTGGTACATTTTTTTTTATGCAGTTGTAGCCTTCAGAATTAACAGTGCTGGGTTCACACTGGTCTCTGAACAGTGACTTCCCAGTATAAAAGTGTTGGTTCTTGTACTGAGAGCATGGATAGACTGTCTGACAAGTGGCAAGCGTTACATTTCTGCCTTGCATCAGGCTTATCCACTAGTTACGTTCCCCCGCTGAAGTGGGTGGCACAAGATGTATATGGTGTATTGAGACACTTTCTGGTGAGATGTGGATGGTGTAACTGCTTGCATTAAGGGTAATCCCTTTCCCAAAAGGCTACCTGCCCTTTGATTGGAACTTCAAGGAAGAACTCAAATTTATAGTACCCTTCACTGAAGACTTAAGAGTGCTTTACAGCATCAACCCTTGGAAAGGAGGATAATCCTGAATATGCTGAAAATATAAACACTGAAAACTGGATGGTGGATAATCCTCTGCCAACCCCTCCTAGCACAGCTAGTCATGATGGCTGGCACAGTAGAGTGACCTAGCTTTGTAATAGAGGCCCTCTTTAACTGGGGATAGACCAGCTCATTTTTCTTGTTGTGTCCCTACGAGTTTAGCCTACGTACAATGACCAGGTGTGTGATTAGATCCTGTGCGAGCTCAGCTGTGATGGAGGTGGGGGGGACGGGGACGGGACTTTCCCAGTGGTGGGGTTAAGATGCCCACATCAAGGGCAACTCCCGATGACCTCAAACTGTTCACTAACCCTAAGCGTGAGCAGTGCGGTGTGAACAGCTGGGACAGTGGAGGGTCAGGGAAAGAGCTGGTTTCCTGGGCTGGATTTTTGTGGGGCCCCAGGATGGGCAGTGGGGCAGGGCCTGTTTCACTAGCCCCCTGTTGTGCAGGGGTCCTGCAGGGCCAGGTGCTGTGGCCTAGGTAACCATGACAACCAGTGTGGGTGCCACGGTGATGCTATTGGCTGGAGACGACACGGTGTTCCCTGTGATGTCATCCGTCTGTCATGCCCCGCCCACCGCCATCTAATAGGGCGGGGTCCCCCCCGAGTTAAAGCTACTGGGGCGCTATCCTGGGCAGCAGGGCCTTGTCGCTATGGTAACCCCGACTGGCCGCGCGCGCTGCATGCTGGGAGGCCTCCGCTTCCGGCCGGCGGGCGGAAGGACCATAGAGTAGTTCCGCTGGAGGGCGGAAGGGGCCGCTCTTTGTGGCTGCTGGAGCAGGACGCGGCCGGAGAGCGGGTGAGCGAGAGGCCGCCCCGAGCAGGGGCCTGGGGGGCGGGGGGCCCTTCCTCCCCCCCCCCCGGGCCCACGGGTCCCCCCTCGGGCTCCCCCACTGCCCAGGGCCTGAGGGATCCCCTGGGCCCCTCCCCCTCCCGGTCCTCTGGCCCAAGCCATGGGGGGGGGGGGTTACCCCCGAGTCCCCCCCCCGTGCTCTGGCCTGGCCAGGGTCTGCCCCCCCCCCCGCACGGGGCTCGTCTGTGGCCCCAGGAACCCCCCTGCTGCGGCGCGGCCCAGGGGGGCCAAACCCCGCCCCGGTCCGTGCGGGGGGGGGGGGGGGCAGGACTCCTGGGTCCCCGGCCCGGCGCTCGGGGACGCGCCCCTGGGCGTGGGGCTGTTCGTGTGGGTCCCGCACCCATGGGGCCTGTCTACCAGCGCGACTCTAGGGGGCGGGTTGACTCCACGCCCAGGGCTTCCCTCCAGTCACTTTGTGAATGGGATCATCCGACACCCTAGCAGGGGCCTGGACTCGGACCCAGGGGGTCCCTTCCAGTCCTGCGTTCCCGCCCTTACCCAAAAAGGCGGCGGGTTTATTCGCTCTCTGATTTACAAGGTCAGCCGGGTAGAAGGTTCTTTATTATTTGCATTGTCGTAGCTCTGAGCGCCCTGATCCCAACCCCGTGGCGCTCGCTGCTGTCCGTGCCCCAATGGCCCCTGCCATAGAACATGTGCTCTCTGCCTCGGGATGTCACCACAGGTGATGACAGACGTCCCCATACAGTTCAGACAAGAGCTCTCGCCTGCTGCTGTACCTCCCGTGCTGTAAAGAGACACACCTGGGTATCGGACACTAAGCTGTGCGGCAACAAGGGGATTCCACCCACCCTGCTGGGCGGGTGTGATTTTAAAATAAAAGTAGCTGCCATCTTGATTTAAGAACATCAGAACGGCCGCACTGGGTCAGACCAAAGGTCCATCCAGCCCAGTGTCCTGTCTGCCGACAGTGGCTAATACCAGGTGCCCCAGAGGGAATGAACAGAACTGGGAATCATCAAATGATCCATCCCCTGTCGCCCATTCCCAGCTCTGGCAAACAGAGGCCAGGGACACCATCCCTGCCCAGCCTGGCTAATAGCCATTGATGGACCGATCCTCCGTGAACTTATCTAGTTCTTTTTCGAACCCTGTTATAGTCTTGCCAGAGGATGTTGTGAAGGCCAAAGAGTTCCACAGGTTGACTGTGTGTTGTGTGAAGAAATACTTCCTTTTGTTTGTTTGAAACCTGCAGCCTATTAATTTTATTTGGTGGCCCCTAGTTCTTGTGTTATGAGAAGGAGTAAATAACACTTCCTTATCCACTTTCTCTACACCAGTCATGATTTTATAGACCTCTATCATATCCCCCCCTTAGTCGTCTCTTTTCCAAGCTGAGGAGTCCCAGTTTTATTAATTTCTCCTCATACGGAAGCCGTTCCGTACCCCTCATCATTTTTGTTGCCCTTTTCTGAACCTTTTCCAATTCCAATATATCTTTTTTTGAGATCACCACATCTGCACACCGTATTCAACATGTGGGCGTACCATGGATTTATATAGAGAGAATACAATATTTTCTGTCTTATTATCTATCCCTTTCTTAATGATTTCCCAATGTTTTGTTCGCTTTTTTGACTGCCGCTGCACATTGAGTGGATGTTTTCAGAGAACTATCCACAATGACTCCGAGATCTCTTTCTTGAGTGGTAACAGCTAATTTAGACCCCATCATTTTATATGTATAGTTGGGATTATGATTTGGGTCCTAATCCTGTCTAACGTCAGATAGAGAGCTGTGAAATCGGCCCCATCCGCCTTGGACTTGACTAATAGAAAATCGGCGACTACTAGCTTGTTTTGATTATTTTTTAATTTCATTAGGACTTTGATCTCAAATCAAGTCAGCTCCTCTAGCCGTGATCCGACCTGGGGTGACTTTGAAGATTTTGGATCTTACAGGTAAAGCTGAGCCTTTTTGAACAGGCGGTCTCTGTTGAAGGGTCTGGTGGGGTCAAAAGACAGTCGGATGTTAAATGCATTTGGACCACTAGAGTTGTGGATGTTGGTTTGTAGCGGAAGGAGTCTGAGCCTCTTGGTTTCTATGCAATGAGCTGGCTGGTTCTCAGTCCAGGCAAAGTTCGAAGTGTCAAGCTGGCTCATGTGCTGTAACCAGTATAACAAGGTCTGTGCAAAAATCGCTTCTCTCCAAGTTGAGGGGTTCTGATTTTTTGGGGGGCTGGGGCCTGTATCTCAGGAACCCCTTGGTCAAATGGCTCCAAATTTGGATCACTAACCCTACCCAGTGTCCCCATGAGGCACACCACGTTTCAAGACAGCCTGAGTAGCCATGCGGCTTTTGCGGCACTAAGAGTCCAACGTTATCCTGAAAGCTGGGCATAACCTGAACCACAGCAGAGGCTGGCGCCTTGCTGTAATGCCTCAGGGCAGATATTTCCCTGCCAGCTACAGCAGAACAGTTCCTCCCTTTAAGTGAGGATCCCCCACTTCCCCCCCTCCCCGCCTTGTTTTCTCACTCCCAACCTCCTCTCCTCTTTTGCAGTTGCCCCAGGAGGGGAGGGCGTGGGTGGGAAAAATGCCCGACCGCGACAACTACAACAATGGCAGTAGCAGCGACGAGGCAGGCGCCAACTCCGACGACATCTGCCGCGACTTCCTGCGCAACGTCTGCAAGCGTGGGAAGCGCTGCCGCTTCCGGCACCCCGACATCAGCGAGGTCACCAACCTGGGCGTGCGCAAGAACGAATTCATCTTCTGCCACGACTTCCAGAACAAGGAGTGCGGGCGCCTCAACTGCCGCTTCATCCACGGCACCAAGGAGGACGAGGACTATTACAAGAAGACGGGGGAGCTGCCCCCGCGCCTGCGCCAGAAGGTGGCGGCCGGCCTGGGCCTCTCCCCGGCAGACCTGCCGAACAGCAAGGAGGAGGTGCCGATATGCAGGGACTTCCTGAAGGGCGACTGCCAGCGGGGGGCCAAGTGCAAGTTCCAGCACCTGCAGCGGGAGTACGAGTACGACGCTCGGGTCATCGCGGCCCGGGACCCCGGCATCGCCACCACCGTGCGCCGCTACGACCCCTACGACGCCATGTACGACCCCGACCGCTACGACGACCACGACCCGGTGCTGAAGCGGAGGCGGGTGGACGGGCTGCATTTTGAGACCTACGAGTACAGCTTCACCAGCCCGCGCACGGTGGAGTACCGGCTCCTGGAGGAGGAGAACATCATGCTGCGCAAGCGCGTGGAGGACCTCAAGAAGCAGGTCAACAACCTGCTGGCGACCAACGAGGTGCTGCTGGACCAGAACGCCCAGTTCCGGAACCAGGCCAAAGTCATGACTCTCAGCTCCACCGCCACGGCCACCGAGCAGACCCTGGCCCCGACGGTGGGCACTGTCACCAATTATAACCACAGCATTGCCCAGACCCACACCACGCTCAGCAGCCAGGCCCTTCAGCCGCGGCCCGTCACCCAACAGGATTTGGTGGCTCCGGCCGGAGCGCAGGCAGCGCCCCCGACCAACGCAGCGCCCCCCATGAACCCTGAAATCACCCCGCTCTCGGCTGCTCTGGCTCAGACCATCGCCCAGGGCATGGCTCCTCCGGTCTCCATGGCGCCCGTGGCGGTGTCGGTGGCGCCCGTGGCAGTTTCAATGGCACAGCCGCTGGGGGGTATCACCATGAGCCACGCCACCACGCCCATGGTGACGTACCCCATCGCGTCGCAGAGCATGAGGATAACAGCCATGCCACACTAACCGCCCCCAGAGGGCCTCACGTACCGCCATGGGTCCGGGCTGTTCGGAGCCGCCCCCGGCAGGTGGGAGGGCTCCGGCAGGACTTGCTCCTTCCTTTGGGGAGACTGGAACCGAGAAGGGAGAGAATTGAACGGAAACCCTTGGAAACCTCCCTCCCCTTCGGGAGAGGCCTTTGAGGGGATGGACTTTCCACCCTGCAGGCGAGTGACCTGGATTTCCCTTAACCCCTAGCAACACACGTGGTCTTCCACAAGGCAGCAGAATTCAGGGATGAAGGGCTTTAATGCCACATGATTCGAAGGGTACAGTAACCTCAGAGCCTTTGCCCGTCACTTGTATCTTTGCCCGAATACCTGCCCCTCTGTACCCACCGCGCTAGCCCCTCCATAGCCCTGCGAGTTCAGGAACTCAGTCTATCGCCTGGCTATGGCAGTATCATTTCACTGACAGGACACACCAGAATGAAGGCTGTAGGGAAATCACCCCCAAGGGCGGGAGCTTGGGTCCTCTGGCTTGCTGCTCTCTACTAGAGAGACTCCCAGGCTTCCCTGGGCTCAGGCAGAATCAGGGAAGCGAGACCCTGGGGACAGCGCCTCCGCCAGAGCTGGCAGAAAGGCTGGGTCTGTCTGGCAGCCCTCTCCTAGGGGGAATGGCCCTGGGGCAGCGTTGCCTGGTGATGAAATGGTTAAATCCTAAATAGGATTTGGGCTCATATGTAAACTGCGCCCTGTTGCTTTAAAAGGGGGCAACACAACCTAGACTCTAGGAAACCATCTCTACGGTGGCCTGGAGAGCATCCCTGTTCCAGTCACCCCCCAGGGAGAGGGTGGCGCATTCCTAGGACCATCTGAATCCCAAAGGGTGGGGTGGGGGGGTCGCCAATTCCAGCAGACGTTGTTGCTGAATTGCTCATAAACCCCAGGGTTGGAAATAAACCCAGTCACGGGGGTGAGGCACTAGTTAAACGTGACAGCGTCTGACCCCGCTTCGCCTCGCAGCTCATGGGGCGGGGATTGCATTCTGCTGGAGGTCGTGGGTTGAAATAAAACCGTCTCTGTTGCTTTATGAATTGTCAGGACTCCTCCGGTCACCTCCCGAGGCAGAGCAGCTCGCTGAAAGGAGACCAGAGTTGGGCAACGATCCTGCCAGGTCCCTGAGCACCCTCCAGGGTGCTCAGCACCTTGCAAGAGCAGACCTGCTCATCAGTTCCCTCTGGAGCTGTTGGGACTGGCAAATGCGAGCAAATCCACCCGTGTCCTGAGCACCCCTCACGCCCTTCGCCCTCCACCAGCCACTTCCGTGCCTGAGCCTCCCCACCCCGAGACTTCCCTCTGCCTCTTACGGCCATTTTCTCTGTTCACCCCATTCACACGTCCTCAAAGGAACCTGGTTCAAAGAGACACCCCCCCGTCCCTCCCTCATATGCTGTGTTTTTGTTTCTAAAACCGAAGCTCACCCAGGGGTCTAGAGTAGCTTTTGCATAGTTCTGTCTGGGTTTGAGAACTTAAAGAGGAGGAGAATGTTTTACAGCAGGAGCTCTTTCTAAGAGTGCTGAACTTTGTAAGTCTAGCGTTGGAGTTCTGTGACTACAGTGTAAAGTTTTCAGCTATTAAAAGAAAACGTACAGCCCCCGACGGATATATTCTGGTGTTGACAGTCGCTCTTTAAAGCGCTGATTAGCCACCAGATGGAGCCTTTGCCTTTCATCTGAGCATATCCAAGCACTTTATGGAGGGATGGGACGTCTATAAGCCCCACTGAGATGTCGGTAAGGGCTCCGTGGGCACCACTGAAATGCAGCCACCTCTGGGGTGAAATGTAGCAGCTGTCTAAAGCAGCTGACAGCATTGCTCCAAGGAGGATGTGCCGTGGCATCTTTAAGTAGCTGAAAGAAAGCAGGAGCTCTGCTTTGCATGGTAGCACCATGTTGGTGCATCGGTCCCTTGCAGAGTCAGGAGAGCGCCCCCTACTGGATTGCTCCAGGCCCTTCTCGCAGCTTGCTTGGAGGTCTCCCATCCCAGGGCTGAACTGACCACGGCTCCTCTTAGCATGTGATGGGCGCTGACCGGTCGCAGCGTGGAATGGTATCCTGGCTGGCCTGTCACCCCTGCACTTGGGAGAACCTCCTGCAGCCGCGAAACCAACATTTTCCAATTGTGTCTGTGCAATGTGCTACATCTTCACTATTTTAAGACCTTTTCCCACGGGCTCTAGGATTTGGTTTCAGCAAGCGGGGAAAGTGACTGAGCCGGCGCGGAACCCTGATAGTTGTTCCACCATGTGCGGGGCGCTGAGATCGGCATGTAGCAGCTGCCTCCCTGCCCAGGTAGATAGAGCAGGGCCCGGGGAGTCACGGCTACTGCTCCCCTTCAGTGCTGGCTGTTACCCCCCCAGTGACTTGGTGAAAGCTTCCAAGGGCGACTCCCCCTCTCCGCAGGGACAGCCCTGGCACCCTCGGGGGCTCCTCCAGAGAGGTGCAGTGGGGTAGAGTCGGTGCATGGTTGTGGGGGGATTGTTTGTGCGTGGAAGTGATGGCACTTGGTGCTCTGATCCAGCAGCGCTGACCTCACACGGACAGCAATGGGCATGAAAAGGGGCTCTCCAGGGGACAGACGACAGGCCCCTTATTGGCGATGGCTAGTCTGCAGCCCGCCCCCCTGGCTGCTGCTGCAAAGGGCCCATGGTTACAATTTCCTTTTGCCCCAGCTCTGCGTTGTTACCCCCTGGGTTAGCGCGTCAGGTCAGACCAATGCTGGAGCGGGGAGACTCCATCTGGTCTCGCATTGTGCTGCAGCCAGGGGGTGAGGGATTAAAGCTTCCCCCTTGTTTACAGGGAGGCAGCTCCTTGGAGCTTCAGAGCCATTCAGTGCGCTGCACTCCTGCAGTCAGGGCCCCTCGCAGGGAAGTCATGCGGCCAGGCACTCGGTGAATAAAGTCCCAGACCAGACCATGGCCGTTATCTAGTCTGACACCCCCCGTATAACAGAGGCCAGAGAACTCCCCCAGACTGATTCCTAGAGCAGAGCTAGAAAACCATCCAAGCTTGATTTGGACATTGCCACGGCTGGAGGATCTCTCTGGACCCTGGGTGAATTGTTCCGATGGTTAATTACCCTCACTGTTCCAAATGTACCCTTTATTTCCAGTCTGAATGTGTCTAGCCTCCGCTCCCACCTGTTGGATTGTGTTATTCCTTTGTCTGCTAGACCGAAGAGCCCGTTACCAAATATAGGAACTTACAGACTCAGCAAGTCACCTCTTAACCCGCCCTGTGCTCAATGAAATAGACCCGAGGAGCTCAATCTGTCTGTGTCTATGTAACTGAAAGCACTGGAGCAATGCTCCCCCCTTGGAAATGGGCTCCATTAGGGCTGGGTTGATGCAGGTGGGAGCTCAGAGACTGGTGAGGGTTGTTCACGTCTGGGGTGTTTGCAGGCTGCTTGTCTGACTTTCCCCCAGTGGTGGGGTTTCCAGCTGGCAGCCTGGTTCTCTGCACACTTTGTACCTTGCCACACCTGCCTGGAGCGCATAGTATCAAGTCACCCCTCTCAGCCAGGGCGGCTCCGGGCTAGAATCGGCCGGGCATGGCGGAGGTATGCAGAGGACGTCTTGGCTGGACGCTGCTCTTTGCAGATCGGTGGTTGTGAGAGCAACGTGTACGTAGAGAGAGCCCCGTTCTGCCCCAAAGCTTCCAGTAAACTACACGCCCTTTGCCGCTGAAAGGCAGCCAACGCAAGGCGCCAGTCACCCTGAGAGGCTGTACCTGGGGGCCTGGAAGATCTGTGTAATTGACTAACCTTCCCACCCGCCCATCAGTTTATCTCACCTGTCGGGCTCATTGCATCTGCCTGAGATTCCGACTTGTGGTTCCAGGAAGTCTAAGCATTGGAGTCCCTGTGTTTAGGCTTTAAACCATTGCCCCTGGCAATGGATCCCTGCCCTTCCTGCCTTTACGCTGGAAGAGCGTGTGCTCACTTCACGCTCAGGTTCTGGGTTGCTCTGGAAATAACTGAGAACGTGGTAGGGTCTTATCTGTAATAGGACGGGGAGCAAAAGCCCCTGCCTTCCCCCACTGCCATCTGCTCTGATGCGCCAGCCCCAGCCTTTGTTTCTACTGCACTGCTGCAGGCAGCTGGCACCAGGCCTACCCTAGCGTGGGGGTTATTTATGTTCCAGCAGCTGGATTGGAAGCCTGGTAAGCTATCACTAAGGCCCAAGGGATGAACTTTCAGCTGCGATGGTGTATTCAATCAATCAGAGCCGGCTTTAAACCCACAGGGTTTTGTTTAACCGGCCAGCAACGCAAACACGTAACTGCAACAGCAATTATCCTGTTTGCAGAAGACACTTAGAGCTCGCAGCAACAGTAATATTCAGAGTGAGCCTTTTTCAGCTGCTGGAGGCTGCAGGAGTTAAGTGGCCAGACAGCAGCGGCCGTGTCTAGCTCTTTATGAAACACCTTGGAAAGCACGGCCATTCAGATTGAGGGCGCGGAGATGGCGTCATTCTGTCCTATCGCTGTAGGGTGGCTTAGATGGAAGCAGGATTTCTTTTGCTTTGTAAAGAAAGTCTGCTCTGTCTTTGCCACCTGGCACTGTAGCAGTTAAAACGGAGGATTGGAAAGCCGGACACCTGGGTTCGGTTTCCCAACTTTAGGGAGTGCTGCCAAGTGGTTAGAGCTAGGACTGCTGCGTGCTACTCCTGGACCAGTATTTGGCACGCTGTGCGACTTTAGGGAAGCAGAGGGTGGAAAAGCCCAAACCACCAGACTTGGGGTATTCACCCCCTCCTTGGAACAGCTGTTCTATAGCATCACCTCATGAGCCCTCAGCTCATTTCAGCACGAAGTAGCTGGACTCCCCTTCCCTGTGAACCTTTTTTTTTGCCTGTTTAAAAGAAACCTCCTCAAGCCGTTGGGGACACAATCTGTATTGTAATCACAATGCCAAAGGAACCAGTCCTGCTCCAACTGAAATCAGACTCCCAGATGACTGCAGGAACAGTGCTCTGGGGAATCTAGTTTATACAGAGAAGCTTGGTGAGTAAAACCAGGGATTAGGTAACCTGTAAAACTGGACGGCCAGAACGGCTGCTACAGTCAACCGTGGACAAGAAAAGCAGCTTTGCTCATCACACAGGATCTGTTCTGCAAGGGAAGGACAAATAGTCTGGCCCCAGCCGTGCTGTTGCCAGGAAAGCTTTCAGCAAGATAAGCCTATGACAAGAAGTCACAAACATGCAGTTTGCGGAATCAGAGATTTTGCCCTGAGAACAACATGGAGAGGAGACAAGGTACAAGGCATTTGGCTGAGTCAGAACGGCACTGGCTCCTCAGGCCTGGCACTGGCTTCTCAGGCCTGGCACTGGCTCCTCAGGCCTGGCACTGACTGGCCTGCGTGAGCTTGGGCCCACTCCCTATGGCCCAGTTTCCGCATCTCTAAAGCGGCGATAACGATACTTTCACGCCGTTGCAAAGCGTTTAGAGATTGATGGATAAGAGCGAAATGAGTCCTATCCTGTAGCAATCTTCCTCGGGCCTCAACATTGCAGCTGTGCCACAGAAGCCACACAGGAAGTTCAGGGGGTTGGGGAGGGGGTTGTCACATCCCTCTCCCCAGCACTTTTAGTCACAATCTTCACAAGCCGCCCGAGGAAAACCCCGCCCTGGTTCGAATGTCGAAAAGGGAGGGATTTTGCACATGAAAACGGTGTGAAATTGGTCCAAACTGCAGCCGTCGCAGGGGAAAAAGCTCGCCGGCCTCCGTGTAGGTCGGCAAAGCGCCAGGCCCCATGACTGCTGTGCGTTGGTTCAGGGGCCGAGGAGAGCGTGGGGAGATGGGGCCAACCCCCCTGAGCCTCAGTGCAAGAAGCCGCCGCCTGGGAGCGGAGCCTGGCCCCGAGCAGCCCTTTCCCCCCGGTTTCAGGGCAGCTCCCGAGCCGGAAGTGGGGCCCCCTCAAACCCAAGGCCACGAGCCCCAGCCTGTGGGGCAAACGAAAGCCAGGCTGGGGCCCCAGCGGACTCCCCTCCCCTCCCACCCAGGGGCCCCTGGCCCAGGGCAGCGCCCAGCAATTCACCCCTGGCTCCAGCCAGGTGGCCAGGCCCCAGGTGAGGTGGTCTCAGCCCCCTCCCCCCCAGTACAGAACAGGGGGGGCGGGGCCCTGGACAGGCTGAGTTTAGAGACCAAGAGAGCCTCAATTGGCTACTATATCTGTATCAATGTCACCAGCCCCGCCTACCCAGCCTTGCTGGCCAATCAGCAGGGCCAGCCCCACCCTCTTTAACTTCTCTGGCCAATGAGGCGGGAGGGGGCGTGGTGGAATGCTCATCCAGCCCCGCCCCCACGCTACGGACCAATCAGAGCACGAGGGGGCGTGACTTCTACCGAGCCCGACGGAGAGGGAAAGGGCGTGGCTGCGCTAAGACCCCCCCTCTCCTGCCCAATCAGGACCAGAGGGGCGCGGCTTAGGGGGCGCCCGGCCCCGCCCCGTCGCCGGCCTGTCCAATCGGCCGGCGCGCGGGGCGTGGCCAGCGCGGGTCCCGCCCCCGGGCTGCCCGGCCCGGGCTCCGCAGCGGGCAGCGGGCGCGGCCAGTGCGGCGGCCCCATGGAGCAGCGGGAGGGTCCCGGGCCCGGCTCCGGCTCGGCCGAGGCGCTGGCCGCCCTGGCCGCCTTCGGGAAGCTGCTGCTGGGCCTGGCGCCCGTGTACGTGGCCGGGCGGCTGGGCCTGAGCCTGGGCTTCGTGCTGCTCGGCCTGGCGCTGTTCGCGGGCTGGCGGGCGGCGCGGCGCGGCAAGGAGCGGAGCCTGCGGGCCGCCCGCCGCCTGCTGGAGGACGAGGAGCGGCACGTGAGCGCCGCCGCCGCCGGCCTCTACCTGAGCGCGCGGGAGCTGCCCGCCTGGGTGAGGAGAGCGGGGCCCCCCCGTGACCCCCTGGGGATCCCCCGCCCCCCCGGGACTCCCCATCCCCCTGCCCGCCTGGGTGAGGAGAGCGGGGCCCCCCCGTGACCCCCTGGGGATCCCCCGCCCCCCCCCGGGACTCCCCATCCCCCTGCCCGCCTGGGTGAGGAGAGCGGGGCCCCCCCGCCCCCCCTGGGGATCCCCCGCCCCCCCGGGCACCCCCCGCCTCCCTGGGCACCCCCCCGTCTCCTCCTCACCCCCCCGGGACTCCCCATCCCCTTCCCCGCCTGGGTGAGGAGAGCGGGGCCCCCCCGTGACCCCCTGGGGTCCGCCCCGCCCCCCCAGGGACCCCCCCGTCTCCTCCTCACCCCCGCGGGACTCCCCATCCCCCTGCCCGCCTGGGTGAGGAGAGCGGGGCCCCCCCCGTGACCCCCTGGGGACCCCCCGCCCCCCCCGGGACTCCCCATCCCCCTGCCCGCCTGGGTGAGGAGAGCGGGGCCCCCTGGGGACCCCCCGCCCCCCCCGGGACCCCCCATCCCCCTGGCGACCCCCCGTCTCCTCCTCACCCCCCCCGGGATCCCCCATCCCCTTCCCCGCCGGGAGCTGCCCGCCTGGGTGAGGAGAGCGGGGCCCCCCGCCCCCCCTGGGGACCCCCCGTCCCTCCTGGGGTCCGCCCCCGTCTCCTCCTCACCCCCCCGGGATCCCCCATCCCCTTGCCCGCCGGGAGCTGCCCGCCTGGGTGAGGAGAGCGGGGCCCCCCGCCCCCCCTGGGGACCCCCCGTCCCTCCTGGGGTCCGCCCCCGTCTCCTCCTCACCCCCCCGGGACTCCCCATCCCCCGGCCTGCCTGGGTGAGGAGAGCGGGGCCCCCGGGGACCCCCTGTCCCCCCCTGGGGATCCCCCGCCCCCCTGGGCACCCCCCCGTCTCCTCACCCCCCCGGGACCCCCCATCCCCCTGCCTGCCTGGGTGAGGAGAGCGGGGCCC
Source organism: Platysternon megacephalum (assembly GCA_003942145.1). Classification (NCBI taxonomy): domain Eukaryota; kingdom Metazoa; phylum Chordata; order Testudines; family Platysternidae; genus Platysternon; species Platysternon megacephalum. The sequence goes on from QXTE01000170.1 coordinate 2,277,929, forward strand.
CCCTGGGGACCCCCGTGACCCCCTGGGGACCCCCTGCCCCCCTGGGGATCCCCCCTGGGCACCCCTGCCCCCCCGGGACTCCCCATCCCCCTGCCCACCTGGGTGAGGAGAGCGGGGACCCCCCACCCCCCCTGGGCACCCACCGCCCCCCTGGGGTCCGCCCCCGTCTCCTCCTCACCCCCCCAGGACTCCCCATCCCCCGGCCTGCCTGGGTGAGGAGAGCGGGGCCCCCGGGGACCCCCCGTCGTCCCCCCCGGGGATCCCCCGCCCCCCCGGGCCCATTCCGTCTCCTCCTCACCCCCCCGGGACTCCCCTTCCCCACCAGGAGCTGCCCGCCTGGGTGAGGAGAGCGGGGCCCCCGGGGTTCCCCTGCTCCCCCAGATCCCTGTAACTCCTGGATCCCCTTGGGGTTCCCTTGCCCCACTGTGCACCCCCAGCCCACCAGGGATCCCCCGTCCTCCCTGCCTCCTCTTCGCCCCCCTGGGGATCCCCCTCCCTGGAGCTGCTCGCCTGGGTGAGGAGAGCGCCTGCCCCCCCCCTCCCCCACACACACAGTTCCCTCTGCCCCGCCCCTCGTCCCCTTCACCCCCCTCCCTGCCCTGAGCAGACCAGGCCCCCCCCAGCCAGGACCCCCTCATTTCCCCCCCCATCTCCTCTTCACACATTCACCTCCCCCAGGGGCTGCCTCTACCCGCAGCCCTGTCTAAAGATCCCTCTCCCTGGTCCCTGCCATCCTCTCTGCCTGCCCCCATGGGCGTGGCGCTCTCCGTCCTTGGCTGGGTCTGTCTATAGCGCCCTCCTCCCAGGGCATCACATGCCCGTGTCCCAGAGTCTGCGCCATTCCTTCCCCAGGAGCCCTTCGCTCTGGGCATCCAATTCCCTGCCTCGTCCTGTGCCAGGCCCCGACCCTGGCATGGCCCCATCTCATGCCAGCCCTTCCCCACCCTGCCGCGTCCCTTCCCCACCCTGCCCTCACTGCTTCTCCTGGCCGGGCTTTTCCGTCTCTCTGTGTGTGTGGGGAGCAAGTGGGGGTGGGAGGGTCGGGATTGGATCAGTGATGATGCAGGGGGAACCCCTCCTGGTTTTAGGGTCTCAGCCTGTTTCCCCCGCAGCCCCTTTTCCAGTAGTGGGAGCAGCCTGCTGGGGTTCCCCAGTAGCCGTCTGCTGATTCTTTTAGCACCGACCGGTCTGTGCTGAGCTGGGGCTCCAGCCAGAATCAAGCCAGCACGGAGCACCGGGTACTCAGCCGCCAGCGCAGGGAGAGAAGGGACCAGCTGAAGGAGGCTGTAATGGAAGCGAAATCCTGAGCAGCCAGGAACAGAGGTCGGCGTCTTCAATCTTAGGTGCTGAAAGTTAGATGCCGACATCCAGACAGGGCCCAGATCCGGCAAAGCCCCCGGGACGTGTCACCGAGTCCATCCCTGTTCAGGGAGACACGGAGCTTAAAGGCCCCTGGGCTCTAAGCACGTGCTTATGTGGCTTGCTGAATCCGGGCCTTGGTTATTTCAGCGGGAGCATCTGAAAACTAAACCAGTTCTTTGGGTGCTTCCGGACAGACCTGGTGTGAACGTTCTGGCTCGGGGCAGGGTTGGCTGCCGTTAAACCTACGCTGGATTCCAAGTTAATTGGAGTCATTAACAATTGGCGCAGAGCCCATTTCACGGGGCGTTCTCTGATGGGGTTTAACGGAACTAAAATCTAGCGACAGGGGAGTGTTTGTGGCCTGGTGCTTGTGTGGTTTTTACTTCTCCTTCGTCCCTCTTTGCCCACCAGAGTGTTTCAGGTACGCCTTGGACCCGGGGGGGCTGGAGCATGTTTTAAACCCTACCTCTGCAGTGTCTGCAACCAAAACCTCACAGCAAGGTGCTGCAGCATGAGAACCCTAGCGTGCCATGGGACAGATTGCTTAGTTCACCAGCTCCATGGGGCAGGCTCCAGAACAACATCTGAGCTGGTTTATGGACCCAAAATGGATGAAGATCAAGACGCTTTGCACAGCGTCAACAGTGACAAACCAAAAATCGATGTTGAAAAGGGTTTTTTTTTTTTGGGCCACTGTGGTTAGGAACTGGGGCGGGGTGAAAGGAAGTGAGAATACAGATCTTTGCCTCCGGACTAGATGTCTTTCTGCCAGAGATGCACTTGCTCCCCCAGCAGCTGTGGGCTGGAGGCAGGAATCAGCCCTAGGTGATTATAATGGTGCCTTCTGCCCTGGAAATCCATGATTTTAATCCTGAGGGATAAAGAAGCGCCGAAGCCTCCTCTTCTGTGGTTTCAAAAAGTCTTGGGCCCTGTGTGTCCGGCAGCTGGGGCGGGGGAAGCGGGATGTGTGTGCGCTCGTCCCCTGGGATAAGGGATTCCTTACACACCATACATGGAGAGATTTCCCTGCTCCGGGATGCCGGGAACGCCAACCCGGCTACGCGGGGTCCAACCCTGAGTGCTTTGGCCCCGTTTCCCCCCTCCTGTGGCGAAGGAGGGGGGATTGTACAGGAGCAGTGGGGAAGGGTCAGATCCCTTGTGCAAGAGGGGTGGGTGGGGGCTGGGAGCCGCTCATTGGAGTGTTTTCCGGCTGCCCACCCTGAGCCGTCTCTCCCCTGCTGGGACCAGCCAGGTGGGGCCGCCCCTTCCCCCCCTTCACCGCACTGGGGTCTGAAGGTTGGGTTGTGAAACAGTCACGGCCCCAGGGCAAATGTCCTCTGGCCCTGGGCAAAGCTGCCTATAGGGGGCATGAGAACGGAGCCTGGTCTCCAGGGCTCGTCCCCTCCCAGGCTGCCCGTGCTGGGGCTGGCTAGTGCCAGTTGGCTGGGTGGCTCAGACGCTGGTGGTCTGGGCCTCAGGGGACCTGGCTTTGCTGGGTGACTGTGAGCGAGTCGCTCTGGCGCTCTGTGCCTCAGTTTCCCCACCCAGCCTTCATCTGTTCTACCCAGCTCGCGAGCTGTTTGGGGCAGCGACCGCCTCTTGCGGCTCCTGGCACGGCAGGCCCCTGAGCCCGGCCGGCCCCTCTAGGCACTATCGCGATCCGACACTTCGTGCTGCGCCCGGCAGACTCGTTTCACGGGCCAGAATCGCTCCCGTCCCGGCCCCGCCCCGCTGGCCTCCAGAGGAAGCTGGCGCTCGGAGCCGACGCATCCCCGCTCCTGGCACGCATGGAATGTGGCTGAGTCACCGCCAGCCGCCCCCTCTGTTTTCTGCCATAACGGAAACCCTGCTGCTGCGTCTTTCTCAGCCCCGGGCGGCCTTGGCAGCTGCCAGCGGCTCTGTGGGTGTCGCCTGCTCCCCATCCACCCGCCCGGCTCCGCGGCCCTGCTCGGGGTGGGGGGGAGCGGCTGTGATGGACGCAGGTCCCTGTGGCTCGCTCAGCCGCTGTCTCTAGACAGCTGCTTCCTGCCTCTCCCCCCAGGCGTGCGGCCTACAGGCCCCGTGGGGAGCTGGCCCCACGGCCCGGCCCAAAGCCTGGGGAAGGGGGCAGAAAGGCTCCTGCTGGCTTTGGGTCAGGGCCGCCGGCGGGGAGGGGGCGCTAGGGAAACCGGTTCCCCCACAAGGTGCAAAGCCGGGGGAGGCTGAGCTGCCCCCAGAGAGACCCCCCGAGCTCCCAGCCGGGCCCCTTGTGCGAAGCCGCACGTGCCGGGGGCGCTGCCCTCGACGGGCACGGCCGGGAGCTGCTCCCCGTGGTACTGATGGGGACGGGCAGCCTGGGCCGGAGCCGGGGCAGGTCGGTCCCCGGAACAGGCCCGACAGGTTTGGAAGCGTCTCCTGGGCGGTGTTTGCTCTGCAGGGCGCAGCTCCTGCCTCCTCGCCCACAAGTGCTAGTCGAGTGGGGACGTGGGGGGAAGGGGTTGTATGGGGGGGGGGGGGGTCGCACTGCCGGTGCCGGCCTGGGGCACTTTCTCTTACACTAGCTCTGCCGAGCCCTCCCTTGCGCTGAGCGCGGGCCCCGAGCCACCCTCACCAGCGGGCCCCCTCCCAGGTCAGGCTTACTGTACAGGTGGGGAAACTGAGGCAGAGCAGGGCTGGGGCGGGCAGTGAGCTGGGAATAGAACCCAGGAGTCCTGACTCCCAGCTTGTGCCCATGACTCTCCCCTCGGCAGAGGGGCAGGCTCTTGGCTTTAACCCCAGCTCCTTCCAGCCAAACTCGCTGCTTTAGCAGATCTCTGAGCCGAGAGAGCTCCCCCTGCCCTCCCCGCTGGGCGTGCCCGTATGTTATCGTAGGGTCTCTCACGGGGTAGGGGTGGGGTGCTTGGCATGCCGGTTTGTTTTTGTTGGGTCTCTCATGGGGGCTATTGGTGTTTTGGTTTTGCACTGACCCGCAGGTGCCTCTCTGGGCTCCCAACCCACCCCTTGATCCGATTCCCTGCAGGCGTCGTCCCCTCCCCTCCGGATCACACAGCCAGCCTGTCCCCAGAGCTCAGCAGGGTTGGTACCCCCCTGCCAGATCAGCCCCCCCTTCCCGAGCATCATTTCTGGGGGGGGGGGGCAGGTCCCCCCTTTCCCCGAGCTCTTGGCTTGTGCCTCTGACCACCGGCAGCTCGTTAATCAGATGCTCTGGGAGCCCCCCCCTTGGCCCCCCGGCTGTGTGATCTCTGCCCGCTGGATCCCGTGGTTACCGCCCTGCACATGATCCGCAGTGGGACCAGCTCAGCGCTGTATCTGGGGCCTGACACCTCCCTTGTGATGGGCGAGGGAGGGGTCTGGTGTGGGGGGGCGGGGGTTGGGAGCCAGGACTCCTGGGTTCTGTCACAGCTCGGGGAGGGGAGTGGGATCTACTGGGTAAAGTGGGAGGAGGTGGCCTGCTCATGCCCCGTATGGGAGGGCGCAGCCCGTGCCCCACAGGTCCCCTCCCTTCTGGTGCCCAGCCCCATGTGCTGCTCTCTGCCTTCGCCCGCGAGGGGAGGAAGCGAAACAGCTTGTGGGAGGCTGTGGGCCCCTCGGCTGCTCCAGCTGCCCCCCTGCCCGTCCCTCGCGCTTAGCGCTGACAAAGTGTAGCAGGGTTTGGCTGGGGGCCAGGACAGCTTCGTCCCCCGGCATCAAACCGTCACCTCCTGGGGCCAGGAACACACCCAGCCCGAGACAGCGGCTCTGTGTGCTGCTCAGATCCGGCCCCGGGCCCACTCCCCGCCCGGCCGGGCGACAGTTTGTGTCTCTCCTCTGTGTCCATTCTAGAGCCCTTCGCATGCTCTGTGCCAACAGGGAAATGCAGCCACCTCTGGGGTGGGACACGGGCTGTCTGTCCTGGGATCCCTCGCCCGGCTCCGAGATGCGGCTGCCTCTGGGGTGGGACATGCGGGCTGTCTGTCGGGGGGTCCCTTGCCCGGCACTGAGATGCGGCTGCCTCTGGGGTGAGGCACTGCGGCCAGGGCACACCATGCAAGGGAGAAGAGATCCTGGCCGGGGAGCAGGGCCATTCCCCTGCTCTTAGCGAAGTGGCTAGCGGGATTTCGAAGGGCTGGGCCATGCAGACAGGATGAGGCCTGAGCAGACCCCCCAGCCAGGCCAGGCCTTTCCAGCCTCCTGCGTCGCTGTCTGTGACCAGGATGCTGGCATGGGAGATGGGGCTGGAATCCGTGGGGTCCCCCCAGGGCACACTCCCTTAGCCGATGGGCTCTGACGGGGAGGGGGAAGGGGAGGCCAACTCTGCAGTGTCCCCCCTTGATCCTAGCCGGGCATGTGGGGATTCTCCTTGTGAGTCATGCCCCGGAGGGGGCCCCCCCAGACTTGATGCCTCCTGCCCACTCCTGACTCCCCAGCACCTTCTCTTCACCGCCCCGGTCTCCACCCCTCCTTGGCCCCGTGCCAGTCGCCATGCCCAGCCCGTCCTGGGCTCCCCGTCAGATCCGGCTTTCCCATCCCCCCCACCAGCTCCTCGGCCTCCAATCACTCCCGCTCTCCCTGTCCCTCGAGGAAGCCAGGCCCAGTTCACGGGGTCACGCCTGGCACTGGGGGCAGAGGGAGCTGGTGCCCTCGTGGGTTGGGTTCATGCTGCCCCCTCCCCCCCTGCCTGCAGCCGGATTGAGGGGGGTGAACATGTGAGACGGGTGCCCCGGGTTTCGCTTTGATTCGCCTCACGAGGAAGCTGCCGAACCGCGGGGGCACCCAGTCCCAGCGGGCCGGCCTGCGTCTCTGTAACGCTGGGGGGTGACTTGCTCCAGGGGGGCCAGGCCCGGGGCCTTGTGCGCCGTCACGTTGCCCTGTTTCCCCCGTCGCCAGGCCATGCCACGCTGCAGGCGAGAGATCCCCACAGAGCCCCCTGGCCCAGCTTGTGCCCGACGTCGCTGCAAACCGGGTCCCTCCAGCTCCCTGTCCTGCGCCCCCCCCCCCCCCATCCCTTCGTGCCGGACGCGGCGGGGAACAAGGGGGCTTTGCCGTTGGTGGGGTTGGTGCCGCACACGGATGGATGGGGCCAAACCACCCTCTGAAGCCAGGACCCAAAGAAACGGCCCCTAGTTCGGTATTGGGGGGGGGGGCACGCCGGGCCTTTTCCTCCCGCGCTGGCAGCTCTCCTGCAGCCGGGCGCGATGCTCAGCGGGCGGGTCAGGCGTCGCCTGTGGTTTTTCTCTGCGGTCCCCTCAGTTCTGAGAAGAGCGAGATGAAGAAAGGCGGCCGCGCCGGCAGCCAGAATTGCTTCACGCCCTGGGGCTTGGCGATAAGCTGCCCTGGGGGCCGCGCCCCGGAGCCTCTGACCCCGAGGGGGCTACCGCTGTGCTGTCACCTCGTTCCCAGAGCCCCCCCGGCCCCTCCGCTCGCTCCCCTGGGTCAGGGCTCCTGGCCCGGCCCCTCCTCGCCCGCTGACCCCCACCTCGCTGCAGGTTGAAGTGAAACCCCCGCCCTGGCAGGTCCCGGGTTTTCCCTCCCGGTGATAAGGAGCCTGGTGCAAACAGCAGCAAGAATCTCTGTGTACAGGAGGCCGGAGCAGTGTGGGGCCCCCATGCACATCCCTGACATCTCACAGCCCCCCCGCCCCGTGCGGCCGAGGGGTGGTGTTAACCCCGCTTTGCAAATGGGGAAACTGAGGGAGAGGAAGTGACTTACCCGTGGTCACACAATGGACAAGAACCCAGGAATCCTGGCTCCCAGCCCCCCCTGCTTTAACCCACCAGACCCCACTCCCCTCCCAGAGCCAGGGAGAGAACCCCGGAGGCCTGGCTCCCAGCCCCCCCAGCCCCCACCCCCCGCCCAGAGCCAGGGAGAGAAACCAGGCGACCTGGCTCCCCGCCCCCCCCGCCCCCAACCCCCCACCCCCCCCCCCCCACACCCCCGAGCCAACCCCAAACGACCCTCCCCCCCCCCCCCCCCCCGCCCGCCCCCCCCCCCCCCAGCCGGGGGGGGAACCCCGGCCCCCTGGCCCCCCGCCCCCCCCGCCCCCCCCCCCCCCAGACCGCGAGAGAGACCCCAAGACCCCTGGCCCCCCCCCCCCCCCCCGCACTCTACCCCACCCGCCCCCCCTCCCCGCCCACAGCCAGGCAGAGAACCCAGGAGTCCTGCCTCGCCGCCCCCCCCCCCGGCCCCCGCCCCCCCCTCGTACCCCCCCCCCCCCCCCCCGGGCCCCCGGCCCCCCTGCTCTAACCCACCAGCTCCCTCCCCCCGGCCAGAGCCGGGGAGAGAACCCCGGAGTCCTGGCGCCCCGCCCCCCCCCCCCCGCCCCCACCCCCCCGACCCCACCCCCCCCCGCCCCCACCCCCAGGCCCCCCCCCCCGCCCCGAGCCGGGGAGGGCACCCGGGAGCCCGGGCCCCCAGCCCCCCCCCCCCCCCCCAGAGCCGGGGAGAGAACCCAGGAGTCCTGGCTCCCAGCCCCCCCCCCCCCCACTCTAACCACTAGATCCCACTCCCCGAGCCATGGGAGCCTGGCACCCCCCTGACAGGCTCTGTCTGCCTTTGTCTGCAGGTCAGTTTCCCGGACGTGGAGAAGGCCGAATGGCTCAACAAGGTGAGAGCGAAGGGCGGGCACATGTCTGTGAGCCGTGGGGAGGCGGGGAGGGCTTGCTCTGCCCCCCAGCTAACACGTGCCCCCTGCAGATCCTGGCCCAGGCCTGGCCTTTCTTCGGGCAGTACATGGAGAAGTTGCTGGTGGAGAACATCGCCCCCATGATCCGTGCCTCCAACACCCACCTACAGACCTTCACCTTCACCAAGGTCGACATGGGCGAGAAGGTAGGACCCCCGCCCCCCCGGGCCCCTACCTCACCCCCAGCCCTGGCCAGATGGCACCTCCTGGCAGCCCTGGGGGTCTGGCTGAGGCCAGGGAGGGAATCTCTGCCTTGCTCCCCCCCTGCTGCAGGAGGAGACGGATGGAGCTGGGGGGGCATCCCAGGGATCCACGGAGTCAGTGAGACCCCATCCCCGTTAAAGCAGCCCCACCCCCACCCCCCCGGGCTTGGAGGAGACCCTCCCCATCACGTGGTCTGAGTGCACGTCCGTTCCCTCAATTCGCCTTGTTAAGCAGCCGCCACGTCCCACCCCAGAAGCAGCCGCATTTCAGGGTCAGAGCCATTCCGAGCCCTCTGGGGAGCCGGGATCTCCCCGGCGCGGGGCCGGGCCTGCTCCGGTAACCGTCTACCTCCTGCTTCCCTCCAGCCCCTCAGGATCATGGGCGTCAAGGTTCACACTGGCCAGAACAAGAAGCAAATCCTGCTGGACCTGACCCTCAGGTAAGGAGCCGGCTGCCTCCGCGCTGCCCCCTAGCAGCCAGCCCCGGCAGCGCAGCTCGGAGACTCGCCCGGGTGCCGAACGTGCTGGTTCTCAGCCCCTGGGCCAAGGGCCTGGTCGCAGGGGCCAGGAGGAGCCGCAGGGCCTGTCTGTGGCCAGCAGCCTCGGTCCTTAGGCCTGGCTGCCCTGTGCAGTGCCTGGCACCGTGGGGCAGCCAGCCCCCAAGGAGGGTGGGGAGATGGGTCTTGGCTCTCTGCTAGGGAGAGGATGGGGGTCCTTGGTTGGGGGGGAGCCGGGGTACGGTGAGGGGCGTCCGAAGGGTTAAGCGGGGGGGCGCCCCTCATGCTCCCGTCTCTGCAGCTACGTGGGGGACGTGCACATCGACGTGGAGGTGAAGAAATTCTTCTGCAAGGCCGGGGTGAAGGGGATGCAGGTGAGACGCGCCCGCACATCGGGCCTGGCCTGGCCCTGGGGGGGGTGGGGTGCGGATCCGGCGCCCGCCAGCCAGGACCCAGCGCGTCCAATGCTCTTAGCCAAGGTCGAGGGGGTTGCTGGGATGGGGGAGCCGGTGGGAGGAGAGCTGGAGGAGGCTGGGGGGGGAGCTGGGGGAGGCGTGGGGGGTTACTGGGGTGGGGGGAGTTGCTGGAGGAGGCGTGGGGGGGAGTTGCTGGAGGAGGTGTGGGGGGTTACTGGGGTGGGAGGTGGGGGAGGGGAGGTGGGGGGAGTTGCTGGAGGAGGCGTGGGGGGTTACTGGGGTGGGGGGAGCTGGGGGAGGCGTGGGGGGGTTACTGGGGTGAGGGGAGCCTGGGGGGGTTGGGCCGGGCGCTCACTCTCCGTCTCGCCCCCCAGCTGCACGGGGTGCTGCGTGTCATCCTGGAGCCCCTCATCGGGGACATGCCCATCGTGGGGGCCCTGACCATGTTCTTCATCCGCCGTCCCGTGAGTACAGCCCCCCCCCCCCGTGCCTGGGGGCCGCAGGGAGACCCGGCTCCAGGCCCCCCCGGCTGAGGAGTGTGGGGGGCACTGGGGACGAGGGTGGGAGGTCGGAGATCTGGGCCGGGGCAGGACTCGCTCTCCTGTCCGGAGGTGCAGACGGCTCCCGGGGCCGGGCCGGGGGACTTGGGTTTCCCCTGGGCTCTGAGCACCAGGCTCCCCGCTGCAGCGCAGCGACTGGGGGCTGTGGGGGCGTCAGTCCCTGGACGTGTCGTGGCCCCACGGCCCCCTCCCCTCCCCCCCGGCCTGGCTCCCGCTCTGGGGCAGGCCCAGGCTCCGGCTCGCCGGCCCCAGGGGGTTGACTATGGGGCCCCCGGGAGACGCCAAGATGCCTTTTGTAGGGGGGTGCTGATAAGAAGTGCCCCCACCCTGTCTGTGTGGGATTCCCAGCCTGCCCGCCAGCTGGGGGGGGAGCAGCTGGCAAGTCTAACCCCCCCCTTGCTTCTCCCCCCCCCCCCCCCCCCCCCCCCCAGACGCTGGACATTAACTGGACGGGGATGACCAACCTCCTGGACATCCCAGGGCTCAGGTGAGTCCCTGCTCCCCCCCCCCAGCCTGGGGGCCCCCATGCCCAGTGAATGCCCCACGCAGCAGAGGGTGGGATTGGAGGGCAGGGAGGCAACTGGGGGGGGGGGGGGGGGGGGGGGGGCACGGGGGGGGGGGGGGGGGGGAGATTCCCTGTCCGGTGGCCCCCGCAGCCCAGCCGTTCCTTGGTCGCCCTCCCCCCCAAGTTTATGGGATGGGGGGGATTGGCCCAGCCGGCTGAGCTCTGCCCATGCCCCCTCCTGCAGCTCCCTGTCGGACTCAATGATCATGGACTCCATCGCGGCTTTCCTGGTGCTGCCCAACCGCCTGCTGGTGCCCCTGGTGCCCGACCTGCACGACGCGGCCCAGCTCCGCTCGCCGCTGCCCAGGGTAAGGCTGGCACCGTGCCCGGGGGGAGAGGCCGGGGCTCCAGGGCCCGGCTGAATCTCTCCCCCGCCCCATTCTGCAGGGGATCGTCCGCGTCCACCTGCGGAAGGCCAAGGACCTGCAGTCCAAGGACAAGTACGTGAAGGGGCTGATCGAGGGCAAGTCGGACCCCTACGCCCTCGTCCGCGTGGGCACCCAGGTCTGTACCAGCCAGGTCGTCGACGAGAGCCTGAACCCCACCTGGAACGAGACGTACGAGGTGAGCTGAGCCCGACTAACCGGGGCGCCTCTCAGACCCGGGCGCTAGAGGGGGGCGGAGCCCCGGGTGGGGTGCATGTGGGTCTGGGCTTGGTGCTCCTCCCCCCCCCCCATGCACTGACCCCTCCCACTTCTTCCGCCCCAGTTCGTGGTGCACGAGGTGCCGGGGCAGGAGCTGGAGGTGGAGCTGTTTGACAAGGACCCCGACCAGGACGACTTCCTGGGCAGGTGAGAGACGCGGGTGGGGGGCACCAGGCCGGGACCCGCTGCCCGGGGGGAGCCCCCCCTCTGGGGATGGGCAGAACCACGAGGGCTGAAGCCACAGGGGAGGCTGGGGCCAGATTCAACCCCCCCTCGGAGTGGCGGGTTCTGGCCTGGCGCTCACGGCGTCTCCTTCCGCCCCTTCCAGGATGAAGCTGGATTTCGGGGAGGTGCTGCAGGCACGCGTGCTGGAGGAGGTCAGTGGGGCAGCAGGAGGGAATTGGGGCGGGTTTGGGGATGGCAGGGCTGGGGGGGTGCGTGGATGGGGGGG
>QXTE01000170.1:2290964-2347747 GCA_003942145.1 Platysternon megacephalum
TGGATCTGGGGGTGGAGGGGGCAGCAGGAGGGAATTGGGGCCGGGTTTGGGGACTGCAGGGCTGGGGGGGTGGATGAGGGGGGGTGGAGGGGACGGCAGGGCTGGGGGGGTGCATGGATCTGGGGGTGGAGGGGGCAGCAGGAGGGAATTAGGGCCGGGTTTGGGGACTGCAGGGCCGGGGAAGTGCTGGGTGTGTGTATCTGGGGGGCGTCCCCCCCAGGTGCGGAGGTGGGGTAGCTGGCTGGCAATTTCTCGACTCCACATTTTCCCTGGGAGAGGCCGGCTGGCTGAGAGCGTCTCTCCGGGGGCTGTGGGGGGGCGTCTGGAAACGCTTGGGAAGGGAGATGGTTCCGAGCCGCGGGGGTCCGGGCCAGGCGCCGTGGGGGGCGGGATCGTCCCAGCGTTTGACCTTCGGAAAAGGCCGACGCTGAGCTGAGCTGGGTCCCCCGTCCCCCCCCATTTCATGAAAAGTTTTCAAGATTTCGACTTTTTGTCCTAATTTGGGGCGGGAAAATATCCCCGGGCCAAGAAACCTGTTTGCTGCCAGGCTCTGAGAGACGCTCGGCCCGGTGGGGGGGATCTGGGCGGGTCAGAGATGGTCCCCTTGGGGTGGGGAGGTGAGCGGATGGAGCAAGGTGGGGGTCTCTGGGGGAAGTGGGGGGCTGGGGTCTCTGGGGTTCAGGAGAGGAAGGACAGACGGGGCTCAGGGGGAAGTGGGGGGCTGGGGTCTCTGGGGTTCAGGAGAGGAAGGACAGACGGGGCTCAGGGGGAAGTGGGGGGCTGGGGTCTCTGGGGTTCAGGGGCTGACCCGTGTCCCGTCCCCCCGCAGTGGTTCCCATTGCAGGACGGTGGCCGGGGCCAGCTCTACCTGCGCCTGGAGTGGCTCACGCTCCTGTCGGACGCCTCCAAGCTGGAGCAGGTGAGAGCCCCCCCCCTCCCCCCCCAGGAATGGGACCCGGGGGGCCCAGGAGCCTGATCCTGTCCCCCCGTCGCAGCCAGCGCCAGCCTCAGCAGCCCCCGGGACCTGGGCTCCCCTCGACTCTGGGGGCGTCCTGACGGAGCCGGGGCTGTGGATACAGGACATCACCACAGTGCAGCCCCCTCACTGGGAGGGGAGCGGAGTCTAGTGGGTAGAGCAGGGGGGGCTGGGAGCCAGGACTCCTGGGTTCTCTCCCGGCTCTGGGAGGGNGCAGGTTTGGGGATGGCAGGGCTGGGGGGGGTGCGTGGATGAGGGGCGGTGGAGGGGATGGCAGGAGGAATTGGGGTGGGTTTGGGGATGGCAGGGCTGGGGGGGTGCATGGATCTGGGGGTGGAGGGGGCAGCAGGAGGGAATTGGGGCCGGGTTTGGGGACTGCAGGGCTGGGGGGGTGGATGAGGGGGGGTGGAGGGGACGGCAGGGCTGGGGGGGTGCATGGATCTNTCAGTTGACCGCAGCCTCCATTTCTGGAGACCGGGGCGTTTGCGAGGATGGATAAGTTCAGCTTAAGATCCCCGGGGGGGTGTTGGGGGAAACCAATTCCTGGGCAGACAAGAATGGGGGGGGTCTGTTGGGCCAGAGCTTTCAGGGGCGACTCTGCCCTGGCCCCAGGTCCTCCAGAGGAACCGAGGAATCTCCTCCAAGCCGGAGGCGCCATCAGCCGCCATCCTGGTCGTCTACCTGGACCGGGCCCAGGAGCTTCCCGTGAGTATCGGCGCCGTGGGGGGAGGGGATCTGTACTGAGTGGGGCTCGGGGGGGCTTGTCCCTGGAGCATTGGGGGAGCGGATCGGGGGGGAGGGTGTTTCTGGGGGGAGGGGCAGGAGGTCTGGCCTGAGCCGAGCTGGGTCCTGCCCCCCCCCGGTTACCGTCAGTGACACCCCCCCCCCCCGTGTCTCCCCACAGCTGAAGAAGCCCGGCAAGGAGCCCAACCCCATGGTGCAGCTCTCGGTGCAGGACGTCACGCGGGAGAGCAGGGTGAGCCCCCGCCCGGTGACCCCGCCAGCCCCCCCCCCAGGCCACCGTGTGATGCGGGGGCTCGCAGAAAGAGCGAGGCTGAAACGGAGCCCCCAGCTCCTCCCGGCCCAGCCTCCCCCAGCAGGGGCCGCTGTGGGGAGCGGGGCAGGAACGGGGGTGGGGGTCCCAGCAGGGGCCGCTGGGGGGAGCGGGGCAGGAGCGGGGTGGGCGGTCGAGGGGGGGGGCGCTGGGGGGGGCGGGGCAGGGGCTGGGGGGGCTCTCAAGAGGGGGCGCTGTGGGAGCGGGGCAGGAGCTGGGGGGGCTCTCAAGAGGGGGTGCTGTGGGAGCGGGGCAGGAGCTGGCTTGGGGGTCCCAGCAGGGGGCGCTGTGGGGAGCCCCTGTCTGCTCCTGCCCCAGCAGGGGGCGCTGTAACCCAGCCCCATCTCCTCCCCCCCAGGTTGTCTACAACACCAGCTCCCCAGTCTGGGACGACGCCTTCCGCTTCTTCCTCCAGGACCCGGCCAATCAGGACATCGACATCCAGGTGGGCTCCGCCCCCTTACTGCCAGGCTCCACCCCCTTGTCCTAGCCCCGCCCCTTCCCCCTGTAACAGGAGCCCTTCTGCCCCCTGCAGGTGAAGGACGACACGCGCCAGACCAGCCTGGGCTCGCTCAGCGTCCGCCTGTCCCGCCTGCTGACGGCCGAGGACATGACGCTGGACCAGTGGTTCCAGCTGGAGAACTCCGGCCCAGGCAGCCGCATCTACATGAAACTCATCATGCGGGTGAAGCCGGGGCAGAGGGATTGGCCCCGGGGCGGGGGGTGGATCTCGCGGGGGTGGGGGCCGTCCCCCAGCAGCTGAGATCTCTGCAGCCGCCATCAGCTGCCCCCAGGGAGGGGGGTGGATCCCAGCTCTGCTGAGAAGCTTCCTTGGCCCTCTGCCAGTGGCACCCCAGGGCCGTTACCGTCTGGCCCGTTGTCAGACGCTCCCGGTGGGGTGCTCTGCTCTGTTCAATGTTGATATCAATCGGCTGCGTGCGCGTGTTCCCTCTGTGTGCTGCCCCGGCTCTGCGCAGATCGCTGACGCAGCAGACCCCGAGAGAACCCCCAGTGACCACAGACTCTAGTAAGGTACGAAGGCACCCGGCCAGGTTTATTGTCAAAGAGAAACAGTCTCCAGCTCCCCGGCATAGAAGTCCAAGGTGCTGCTGAGGTGCTGCTAGCTAGTACATATGTGCTCCCTGACAATGGACTCCGCTCAGTCAGTGGCGGGACTTTCCACTGCCCCCTAGGCCGGACAAAGACACCCACTCAGGGGTGCATCTTATACACAGGTACAAACAAGTTACACGTCACTCCTGACATATTGAGGTGCAACCCCTCTACGTAGCAAGGTGCAACCCCTCTACGTAGCAAGGTGCAACCCCTCGACGTAGCAAGGTGCAACCCCTCTACGTAGCAAGGTGCCGCCTCTCACCTTGTATATGTTGGTTCGAACAAAACAACTCTATCCATCATATTCCCCTTTTGGCCCTGGCATTGGGATGGGTCAGCTTGTTCCTTGTTATCTGTGTGGAGTGTACAAGTCTGCGAATGTTCTGATATCTGGTGTCCGGGCTCTTTTTGCAGCATCAGCCCTTTCCTTGCCAGCTTCTGGGAGCAGGGCCCGGCCTCTGGCTCACGGCTTAACTTTGCTTTATGCTAGCAACGTCTTGACCATTACTTTAGTTCAGGCCTCAGGCCTCATACTGGGCCTCTGATAAGGGGTTATGTTTCAGGGCCTCATCTTACTACCCGGCCGTGCCCCCCCCCCCCCCCCCGTGACACCCAGTGCTGCTCTCCCCACAGATCCTGTTCCTGGACGCCCCCGAGGTCTGCAACACCCCCCGGCCGTGCGCCCCGGGACAGTCGGACGTGGAGACCAGCACCTTCGCCGGCAGCAGCGTGGACATGCCGCCCCGGCCCAGCCGCGCCAGCCCCGACGCCCAGTTCGGCACCGAGGTACGGGGGGGGGATGTGCTCACCCGCAGCCCGCCCCTCCCGCGGGGCGCTGGGACGTCGAGCCCTGCACCCTGAGGCGGCTGGTTCGAATCCGGCCCACGGCGTCGGGTGCTGGCCGGGCTCCTAGCAGGGCGGAGACGCCAACGGGCCGTGGAGACGGAGCCCTCACGGGGGCAGCGAGTTTAGGGCTGGCTCGGGGGGGGGGGGGGTCTCCTGAGCAGCGTCGGGGGCGGCTGTGCCCCCGAGCAGGTCACGTGAACACCCCCTTCCCCCCCCCAGAGCGTGATCCGCATTCACCTGCTGGAAGCCGAGAACCTCATCGCCAAGGACAACTTTATGGGCGGCATGATCCGGGGCAAGTCGGACCCATACGCCAAGGTGCGGCTGGGCGGGCAGAGCTTCCGCAGCCACGTCGTCAAGGAGGAGCTGAGCCCCCGCTGGAACGAGGTCTACGAGGTGAGGGGGGCGCGGGCTGGGCAGAGCCCCGGGGTGCCCCTCCCCCCGCCCCCTCCCCTTCCCGTGGGGCTCCGAGGGACCAGCCGGGCTGAGCCTGCCTAAGCCAGGAGGGGGCAGAGAGATGTTCTCCCCCTCCCTTGCCCCGAGTACTCCTGGGGGGGGTGTCTCAGCCATCATTCTACAGATGGGGGAACAGCACAAAGGGGGGGATCACCCAAGCTCATGCAGTGGTCAGATCTGGGTGTAGAACCCAGGAGTCCTGGCTCAGCGCCCCCCCCCCTCCCCATCTAACTCACTAGGCCCCGCTCCCCTCCCAGAGCCGGGGAGAACCCAGGAGTCCTGACTCCCAGCCCCCGCCCACTCTAACTCACTAGACCTCCCCCATCCCCTCCCAGAGCCAGGGAGAACCCAGGAGTCCTGGCTCCGAACCCCCACCCACTCTAACTCACTAGGCCCCCCTCCCGTCCCAGAGCAGGGGAGAACCCAGGAGTCCTGGCTCCCAGCCCCCCACTCCCCCCACCCGGTCTGTGCTGGGAGCAGGGACACCACCGGGTGGTGGTGGGCTTCTGGTGACCCCCCCCCCCCCCCCCCCCCCCCCCCCCCCCCCCCCCCCCCCCNGAACGAGGTCCCAGGTCAGGAGGTGGAGTTCGAGATCTACGACAAAGACATCGACAAGGACGACTTCCTGGGCAGGTGGGTCGGGACCAGAACCGGGCCGGGGAGGGGCAAGAACCAAACCAGGGCTCCCACCTGCTCCACTCGCGTCCTCGTGGGGTTCCCTGGTTCGGGGGTCTCTGCGCCCCCTGCCCGGTCTGCAGGCCCCTCCGGCACATGACTCGGCTTTGGAGGGTCCCTCCCCCCAAACTGACCCGTGTTCTCCCCCCAGGTGTAAGATCGCCCTGAAGCGAGTCCTGAGCAGCCGGTTCATCGACGAGGTGGGAGCTCGCGGGCCCCCTGGGGGCAGCGTTGGGGGGAGGGGGCGGGCGGGGGGGAGGGGGCAGGCAGGGGGATCTGACCCCTGCTGCCTTTCTCCTTCCAGTGGCTCCCCCTGGAGGACGTGAAATCCGGCCGCCTCCACGTGAGGCTGGAGTGCCTTCCCCCGACCCCCACCGGCGCCGAGCTGGAGCAGGTACGGGGGGGCCGGCCAGGCTGCGCTGGGCACTGTGGGCTGGAGCAGGGGAACAGCCGCTGGGCCAGGGAGGGGGGGAGCGTCAGGGTCTGGTAGGGGCCCGTGCGGGGGGGATTGGGGTACGGGGTGGGGCTAGAGCCAAAACACAGCAGATGTCACAAGCGACGTGAGCTTTCTGGATCTCAGCCCAGCTCGGGATTGACTCCCTGAGAAGCCCCAGCCCTGGCTCGGGGGGGGGGGGGGGGGGGGCGGGGGGGGGGGGGGGGGGGGGGGGGGCTTGGTTGTAGAGCCGGGACCCCCGGGGTCCCAGCCGCCCCACTCAGGCTGCGGGATCCCGGCCAAGCCGGAGAGGGAGAGGGAGGGTAACGCAGAGCGTCCATACGCCCCCATCCCGTGCAGAACAGCCTGGGATGTCGGCCGACATCTTCCTCATCGCCAGCGCCCAGGTGGCTGCCGTGGGGGGCACGGTTCGGGGCTGACGTCCTGCAGGCCCCTTGCGTTACCGCGGAATGTAATGGAGGTGAACTAGCCCCATGGGCTATGCGACCCGTCCGAGACAGGGCCAGGGCTGGGCTAGCGGGGGCTGGGCAGTGAGGGGCACCGGCAGGGCTGGGGGCGGGGGGAGCCCGGGGCTGGGCCAGCGGGGGGCTGGGGAGTGAGGGGCACCGGCAGGGCGGGGGGAGCCCGGGGCTGGGCAGTGAGGGGCACCGGCAGGGCTGGGGGCGGGGGGGGCCCGGGGCTGGGCTAGCAGGGGGCTGGGGAGTGAGGGGCACCGGCAGGGCGGGGGGAGCCCGGGGCTGGGCAGTGAGGGGCACCGGCAGGGCTGGGTGCGGGGGGAGTCCAGGGCTGGGCTAGCGGGGTCTGCGGGTCAGGAGTGAGGGGCACCGGCAGGGCTGGGGGCGGGGGGCTGGGGAGTGAGGGGCACCGGCAGGGCGGGGGGCTGGGGGGTGAGGGGCACCGGCAGGGGGGGGGGGGGGGGGGGGCGGGGGGGGGATGCGGGGGCCGCCGGGATGTACGCGCTTCCCCGGCGCGGGGGGCTGCCGGGCGGCTGGGGAGTGAGGGGCACCGGCAGGGCGGGGGGAGCCCGGGGCTGGGCAGTGAGGGGCACCGGCAGGGCTGGAGGCGGGGGGAGCCCGGGGCTGGGCTAGCAGGGGGCTGGGGAGTGAGGGGCACCGGCAGGGCGGGGGGCTGGGGGGTGAGGGGCACCGGCAGGGCTGGGGGCGGGGGGTGCCCGGGGCTGGGCTAGCAGGGGGCTGGGGAGTGAGGGGCACCGGCAGGGCGGGGGGCTGGGGGGTGAGGGGCACCGGCAGGGCTGGGGGCGGGGGGTGCCCGGGGCTGGGCTAGCAGGGGGCTGGGGAGTGAGGGGCACCGGCAGGGCTGGGCTAGCGGGGGCTGGGGAGCGAGGGGCACCGGTGGGGCGGGGGGAGCCCGGGGCTGGGCTAGCAGGGGGCTGGGGAGTGAGGGGCACCGGCAGGGCTGGGGGCGGGGGGGGCCCGGGGCGGGGCCAGCGGGGGGCTGGGGAGTGAGGGGCACCGGCAGGGCTGGGCTAGCAGGGGCTGCGGGTCGGGAGTGAGGGGCACCGGCAGGGCTGGGCTAGCGGGGGCTGGGGAGTGAGGGGCACCGGTGGGGCGGGGGGAGCCCGGGGCTGGGCTAGCGGGGGCTGGGCAGTGAGGGGCACCGGCGGGGCTGGAGGCGGGGGGAGCCCGGGGCTGGGCTAGCGGGGGGCTGGGCAGTGAGGGGCACCGGCAGGGCGGGGGGCTGGGCAGTGAGGGGCACCGGCAGGGCTGGGTGCGGGGGGAGTCCAGGGCTGGGCTAGCGGGGGCTGCGGGTCAGGAGTGAGGGGCACCGGCAGGGCTGGGCTAGCAGGGGCTGCGGGTCAGGAGTGAGGGGCACCGGCAGAGCTGGGGGCAGGGGGATGTGGGTCAGGAAGAGCTTGGCTGCGTGCTAGGCGCTTGCTGTGAAGCCAGCCGTCGCGGTGGGGGTGCCATGCTCCCCTCCCCTGCCCGCTGTTCTGGGCAGCCCCCTGGCACTGGGGCTCACGCTGGCTCCGTTCCAGGTGCTGATGGTGAACAGCCTGACCCAGACCCAGCGGAGCGCGGAGCTCTCGTCCGCCCTGCTCTCCGTCTTCCTGGACCGGGCGGCCGACCTGCCGGTGAGTCCCCAACCCCTCGGACTCCTGGGTCCCAGCCTCGCCCAGGCCTCCCGCTCCGCCCTCTCCATGCTGGGCCTGCTCTGCCTCCATATCTGGGGGGCAGGAGACCCCCAGTTTGTGGCCAGCCGGCCCCGAGCACGGCAGATTCCCTGGCTGGGGACCTCAGATACAGCCTGTCGTGCACCCCACTGTCCGGTCCTGAGGGTGGGGGCTGGGCCAGCTCCATGGGGCTTGTGCCCCCCTTGGTTTCCTCCACTCACCGCCCCCCTTCTCCCCAGCTCCGGAAGGGCTCCAAGCCCCCCAGCCCCTTCGTCAGCCTCTCCGTCCGGAACGTCTCCTACAAGAGCAAGGTAGCGGGGGACGGGGGGCGGTTTGGGGGGCTTGCCCGGGGGGGGGGCTGCTGGAGAGGGAGAGGCATTGGGACAAGTGTGGGGAGGACATGGGAGGGGTCCCTGTGGGGCAGGGGGGATGGTTTGGGGGGCTTGCCCGGAGGGGGGGGCTGCTGGAGAGGGAGAGGCATTGGGACAAGTGTGGGGAGGACATGGGAGGGGTCCCTGTGGGGCAGGGGGGATGGTTTGGGGGGCTTGCCCGGAGGGGGGGGCTGCTGGAGAGGGAGAGGCATTGGGACAAGTGTGGGGAGGACATGGGAGGGGTCCCTGTGGGGCAGGGGGGATGGTTTGGGGGGCTTGCCCGGAGAGGGGGGCTGCTGGAGAGGGAGAGGCATTGGGACTGGGTGTTGCGGGGGGTACTTGTGCCCAAGGGTGTGCCATGGGGAGGGGCACCCTGTGTGTTGGGGGGGGTGGCAGCTGGTTGGTGGTGCAGGGGGGGGTCCTGGCGTCTCTGCTTTCACAGGCTCCACCCCCTGTCCCCAGGCCGCCACCTCCACCTCGGAGCCCGTCTGGGACGAAGGCTTCTCCTTCCTCGTCAAGCGCCCCCACGTGGAGTCCTTGGAGCTGCAGGTAAATCCCGCCCCCCCCCCCCCCCCCCCCCCCCCCCCCCCCCCCCCCCCCCCCNCTCTGTCCCGTCCCGCCCGCAGGTGAAGGACGAGGGGGGGCAGGGCCTGGGGTCGCTGAGCCTGCCCCTCACCCAGCTGCTGGCGGCTGAGACGCTGACGCTCGATCGCTGGTTCCCGCTCGGCCGCGCCGGCCCCGGCAGCCAGGTCCTGCTGCGGGTGCAGCTCGGGGTGAGTCGCCCGGCGGGGGCGGGGGGGCTGGGTGCACTGGAGACTGAACCCCGCTGATCCCCTTGTCTCTCCGCGCCCCCCAGATCCTGGTCTCCCAGCACTCGGGGGTGGAGACCCGCAGCGCCCCGGCGGCTGGCGAGGAGGCCGAGAGCCCCCCGAGGGGGTCGGAGCCGGAGCTCTACGTCAGGGAGGACGGGGACCCCGGGGGTGCCGGGCCTGCCCAGGAGCTGCGGCAGCGCCTCACCCACGCGGACAGGTGGGGGGCGCCCGACTCGAGTCCAGCCCCCCCGGATTCCCAGCCCTTTCCTGGGGGGCCCTCCCCGGGCTCGACCCAGCACTGCCAGGAGCCGCCACTTGGGGGGCTACCGTAATACTACTAATAACGAGCATGATATAATGGGGCTCGGATCTCAGCTGGGGGCTCTAGGGGCTACCGTAACACCCCTAATAACGGGCACACTACACAGGTGCTACCGTAACGCCGCTAATAACGGGCACACTACACAGGTGCTACCGTAACGCCGCTAATAACGGGCCCACTACATGGGTGCTACCATAATGCCGCTAATAAAGCTCAAGTCATAAAAAGGCTCAGCTGAGGGCTCTAGGGGCTACCGTAACACCACTAATAACGGGCACACTACACAGGTGCTACCGTAACACCCCTAATAACGGGCCCACTACATGGGTGCTACCATAATGCCGCTAATAAAGCTCAAGTCATAAAAAGGCTCAGCTGAGGGCTCTAGGGGCTACCGTAACACCACTAATAACGGGCACACTACACAGGTGCTACCGTAACACCCCTAATAACGGGCCCACTACATGGGTGCTACCATAATGCCGCTAATAAAGCTCAAGTCATAAAAAGGCTCAGCTGAGGGCTCTAGGGGCTACCGTAACACCACTAATAACGGGCACACTACACAGGTGCTACCGTAACACCCCTAATAACGGGCCCACTACATGGGTGCTACCATAATGCCGCTAATAAAGCTCAAGTCATAAAAAGGCTCAGCTGAGGGCTCTAGGGGCTACCGTAACACCACTAATAACGGGCCCACTACAGTGGTGCTACCGTAATGCTGCTAATAACGGGCACGCTACATTGGTGCTACTGTAATGCTGATAATAAAGCTCATGTCATAAAGAGGCTCAGCTGGGGCCTCTAGGTGCTACCGTAATACTGCTAATAATGCACCCCCCCCCCCAAACGGGCAGGATTCCGGTGCCCCCCGTAACGCTCCCCCCTCTCTCTGGCGCAGTAACTCGGAGCTGGCGGAGGGGCCTCTGGGCCAGCTGCAGCTCACAGCCTGGTACCACATGGACGAGCGCAAGCTAGTTGTCATCGTACATTCCTGCAGGTAATGCGGGGGCCGGGCATGGCGATGCGGCGATGTCGGGACCCCTTTCAGAGCTGGGGGAGGTTTCCCAGGACACCTGGGTTCTCCAGCTGCCCTGTTTGAGCTTAAGTTCCTCTTGGCCGGCAGGGGGCTTGATTCAGCCCCTTGTTACGGAACCAGCTGCTCTGAGCCCCTCGGACGGGGACTACGGTCCCCCCCCCCCCGCTCCCAGGTGACAACTCAGGCCTGACCCCAGGGCTTCCAGGGGCTCCCCCCACTGGCCAGAGCTGGTGGAAGGTGCCGGGTGCCCATCGGCCCCCCGCCTGGAGCTCCCTACCAGCAGTTGTAAGGTCTGGGCCTTTGGGGTTCAGCTTCTAGCGTCACCCCACATCCCTACGCAGGCTGGGCACCCAACGGGGCCCCCCAAGAGCTTGGCGCCAGCCCCCATCCGTGCCCCTCTGGCTTTCTGGGCACGTCTCTGCAGCGGTGGTGTGGCCGGCCCGGCCAAGCTTTGCTGCGCTCTGACCCCCTTGCGCTGTGTGTGTCCCCCTGCCCCACCTCCCCAGGAAGCTGAGGGCCAGTTCGAAGGACATTCCCGACCCCTACGTCTCCCTGATCCTCCTGCCCGACAAGAACCGCGTGACCAAGAGGAAAACCACCGTGCGGAAAAGGACCCTGAACCCCGAGTTCAATGAGAGGTGATGGGGGCAGTGATGGGGCTGGGCGGGGGAGGCCTCTTCCCACTGGTGTGGGTCCCGTCCCCAGGCTCCCCTCACACCTCTGTCTCCCCCCCACGGCAGGTTCGAGTGGGAACTGCCCCCGGAGGAGGCCACACGGAGGAAGCTGGAGGCCTGCGTCAAAAACAGCGTCTCCTTCATGTCCCGGGAGAAGGAGCCCCTGGGGAAGGTAAGGGGGGGGCGTCGCCATGGTTACCGCTGGGCCGTCATGTTTCGAGTGGGGCTCAGATAAAAGGGGGGAGAACAATCGCCTGACTCCTGCTTCTCACCCCCCAGGTGCATCTTGACCTGTCGCAGATGGACCTGGCCCAGGGCAAGGCCCAGTGGTGAGTGGGGGGGAAAGGGGCTGGGAAATCCCCCAGCTGAGCAATGGGGGAGTCTGGGAACGTCCTCTGCCCCCCCCCTCAGCTGCAGCAATGGGGGTGGGTGGGTCTGGGAACGTCCCCTGCCCCCTGCAGCAATGGGGGTGGGTGGGTCTGGGAATGCTCCCCCTCTCTGGGGAGAGCAGGCAGGACCAGGTGGGTCCCCCTTGCGAAGTCCAGGGCGAGTTGGGCTCCCTGATCGCTGTGGCCCCAGACCCCAGGGTGGGAAGGTGGCTGTGGGGCGGCTTCCCCCAGGCAGAGCAGCGCAGGGCCCCAGCCAGGGCGGGGCCGTCTCCGGAATGGGGCCCCGTGTCCCGCACCCCCCGGCCCTGAAAAATCTCAAGCTCCCCAGGAAGCATGGGGGGGTCCCTCAGCTGCATTGGGGACCCCGAGCGCTGTGGCCAGAAGCAGCGGGCGCCCAGCTCGGCTCAGCAAAGGGCGAGATCTGGGGGCGGGGGACGGTTCTGGAGGCAGCTGCCCACCCGTTCACGCTCTTCCCCCTTGATCTTGCAGGCACAACTTGAAAGACGACAGGAGCAGCTCTTAGTCCCCCTGGCAGCCCCCCGCTTCCCAGCAGGGTCCAGCCCGTGCCCACCCCCGGCGGCACCAGCCTTCGCTTGCGTGGCTCTGAGCACTCGCGTCTCTTCCGTTCTCTTCGGTGTAAAGCCGTGGGGGTGAACGCTGGGGGGCAGGCTGTGGATGGGGTCTCACCCCCCCATTCCCCGCCCTGCGTCACTCATCAGGGATGCCAAACGCAATCTGCCTTTTAACTGACCAAAGAAAATGGACCCGCGGGCGGAGCCGGGCACCGGCTCTTGGGCATGATCCCAAATGGCGCAGGGGTCGGGCAGCAGGATGGGGCGTCCCCCGCCCCCCCCCCCAAGAACCCCACCCGCCTGGTCCACGCACGGCCGGCACCGCGGGGCGGGAGTTGCTCGGCAGGTCCCAGCTGGCACGGGGGGCTCTGGCCGAGCTGCCGCGGTGTGGTAGAGAGAGCAGCCCAGATCCCAGGGTGACGGGCGCGGGTGAGACCCCGCCGAGCCGCGGAGGGCAGGGATCCCGTCCTGGCGGCGAGAACCACGGTGGGTTTAGCGCCCCAAGAAGGAAAGATTCCCCCCCAGACCCTGTCGGAAAAAGCTCCCTCCCCTGTACCCAGCAGCAGGGTTCCCAGCTCCAGCCCAGAACCCCCCGGCCCCCTCCGCCCCACTGCAAAATGCAGCCGCTCTTCGCTACGGGTCTGGATGCCCCCCGCAGTGTCTCGCTCTCTCCAAGGTCCTCACCGTGTTTTTCTTTTCTTTTTTGTATTTCCTTGTGCCAATTTCTCGGCTTTTTTACATTATTTATCTCACGTGCCTTTTAATTCTTGTTTTAAAAGCAGCCGGCTCAGGGTGGGAGAGGCGGGCTCCAGGCTGGCTGGACGGGGCAGGAGGGCTCTGGCCCCCTCCCCGGGCATGGGGTGAAGGTAGATTTCCTCCGGACGGTGCCCTGCTCCCTCCCCACGGGAGCTGCCCCCTGCTCAAGCCAAAAACTCTCGCACTGTATTTATCTGTATTGCGAAGACGCCGCTTTTCGTGTGTGTGCACCACGGAGGTCCCACGCGGCCGGCGCCAGCCGGGTCCCCGTCTGCCAGGCCGGCACGCTTGTAACCCGCCTCTGCCAATAAAAGTGAGGAGTTGAGCGGCCCAGCGACGTTCATTTCACCCTCGAGGGCTGGGTCAAAGGGGAACCTTCGACGGGGCCCGTCCAACTTCCCAACCCCCCTGGTTCTCAGCTACCCCCGACCCGGTCGGGACCTGCCCTGGGGCTGGGCGGAGCCTAGACGCCGCCACCCCGTCTCCTGGCGAGTTCCCTGCCGGAGGATCCGAGCTGTGGGAGGGGGAGGGAGCGTCTCTCGGGCGGCCCCCCCGGCTCCCCCCTGGGAACACGTTAAGAGTGTTGCCGATTTGAAGGTTAAATCTGCAGATCTGGGCCAGGCCTGGCCTCACTTCCCCCCCACCGCCAGCCGACCTTGGCCCCCGTGCCAGCGCCGGGCAGAACTGGCTTCACCCGGCAACAGCGCTGCCCAAAGGGATTCAGGGCTCGTGCCCGGCGGGAGTGAGGGGGGCCGGCTCCCCCCACGGCTGCCTGATTTTGGCCCCCGTCGGAGACAGGCTCTTGGGCTCAATGGGGCCTGGCCAGGCCCTGCCCCAGCGTAACAGCCCCTCTGCCCAGCAGCGGCGCCAGTGGGGTGGGCTGAGCCGCAGGGGGGCTGCGCTGAAGTGGGTCCGGATTAGCAGCCTAAGCTGGGTTAACGCCCCGTATGCGGCCTGCGGCTGTCCCTGAACAACCCTCTGGCTCTGCACCCTGTATGTGCCAAGCCCGGGGATTACAGCCCCATATCCCCTCCCCGGCCCCCCTGCTCCTGCCAATCGCGGCTCCTGCGGGGCCTTTCAGCTGCCCTCCGGGAGGGGCTGGGGCTCTGGGCTGAGCCAGTGGGGCAGTAGGACCCCCCTCTGCCCCTGTTTCATGGCAGGGGATCCCCTCCCTCCAGCTCTCTATCTCTGCCCCCTCCACTTGCTGGGTGCCCCTGGCACAAACCACGGCCACGGTGCTGGGCCCGCCGCAGTGGGAGGAAGGGGAGACGTGGGTGAGAACGGCAGGCGGGGCCCAGAGCTGAGCTGGGGTCACAGCTCCTCCCCCAGGGCCCATGCCCGCTCCCCTGGGGGGCTTGTCTTGGCTGGGGCAGGGGATCTCAGCGTGCCCAGAGCAGCTGCTGTGTGGCCCCCGATCCATAGGGGGAAGGGGACTCGCCCACGACTGTCAGGTTTTGCCTGCACGGCCTCACCCCTGTGGGTTCCAGCTGTGAATGGCCCATGGGTCCCCACCCTCAGCCGCCGGGGCGGGAGGAAGCTGCCCGGTTTCACAGGGGAAACAGGCATGGGGTGGGCACAGCCCCACTGAGGGTGGGGAGCTGGTTTGGGTGACACCCAGGGCACCCTCAAGGATTTATGCTCCAGGGCAGTGGAGCCAGACTCACTCCCTGTGGGAGGGTGGGGGTGTGAAGGGGGCATTGCATCCCCCCATCTCCCCACCAAGTGCCAGGCCTGGACACCCCTCTTCCCTGCACCCCCCAAAGCTGCTTGGCCTGGCCCCTCTCTTCTGCCCCCCCACCTGCTTGGCCTGGTTCATGGAGCTGTGCCGTGGGCCCCCACCCCTGCTGGGCACCCGGCCAGGCCGGCTCGTTAATAATAATATACGGAGAAACCCGCTTCATGGGACTGGGGGGGGACATAGCTCGCTGCTGGCCGCGGGCCTCAAGCCAACCCTTAATCAAGCCGTGACAGGGGATCTGCCACCTGGGCTTTTCCATCAACCCCTGCTTAGCCGGGCAGCCCCCGCCTGGCCCAGGCGCTTTCATTGACACTCAGGGTCATTTCCAGGTGCTAATTAACCCACCCAGCTCCTCGGGGGCTGAGGGAGCCCACGCCGATGCAGCCACCTCTGGGGTGGGCCACAGCAGCTGCTTCGACATGCTGCCCCCAGCCCTGGCGACGCTTCACAGCAGCGTAGGAGAGGCAGCAAATCGTCGGCTGAATTTAAACCGGGGGGGGGCACCTCCCAAAAGTCCCCCCCCCCTCCCAAAACGTTACTGGCCACAAGGAGCCCGCACACGCCCACGGGGGCTTATCTGAATTCTGGCACCGCCCCTAGGCATGGGGGGGAGGGGTCAGAGGCCAGAGCGCCCCCCCTCCCTGCAGCACAGCCCCCCCCAGCTCCACGTTGGGGTCACAGCCACCCCAGCACAGTAGCCTGCAGCTCCCTGCGCGTACGGTGCCCTCTGCCCAGCTCTCAGCCCACGGCCAGCAGAGCAGCCCCCGCTCCTTTGGGGGGGTTAGGGAGGCAGCGTGGCCTAGTGCTGAGAGTGGAGCCCGGACACCTAGGCTCGATTCCCGCGCCGGGAGGGGGTGGGGGCTAGCGGCTGGCTGGGGGAGGCGATGTCAGGGCACCTGGGTTCCAGCAGCCCTGGGGCCTAGTATGGGGCGGGGGTAGGGGGGGCTGGGAGTCAGGACTCCTGGGTCCCCGGCCCAGCACTGCGGCTGGGTCCCGGTGCCATTGGAGCAGAGGAAAGGGCCCCGTCTCCAGGGCGGGCGATGCCCAGCCCTCAGCTCCCCCAACCCCTGCGTTCATGCACCTCCAAGCCCCCCGTGCTGGGGGGGGGATTTCCTCTGTGGGGGGGGCACCGTGCCGGGGGCCTGGCCTGGCTCCGGTGCATGTTTGGCATAGCTGCCCCCTCGAGCTCGCCTCTAAGAAAAGCCCTGGAGCCGGGGGGGGAGGGGGAGAGCTGTCACTTCTGACAATGAATGATGCTCCCATTTGTAGTCCCCCCCCCCCATTTCGTGTGTCCCCCCCCCCACACACACACTGCCCTTATCGAGCGCTGCTACAGCCTGACGTCACCCCAGGCTATTTAAGCCGGGCCGGGCAGGACCAGCCCCAGGCTGGGACTTCACCAGGGCCCCGCTCACCCGGGCACGTGCCGCCGGGCCCCGCCGCCATGCCCCCCAAGAAGGAGCTGCCCGTGAAGAAGCCGGTGGCCGCGCCGGCCAAACCGGCCGTAGCCAAACCGGCCGTAGCCAAACCGGCGGCTGCTGCAGCTAAGCCCAAAGCGCCAGAACCGGCCCCAGCCCCGGCCCCGGCCCCGGAGAAGCCCAAGGAGCCGCCGATTGACCTCTCTAAAGTGGTGGTAAGTGGGGGCTGCGCAATGGGGGGCAGAGAGAGCAGTGGGGGGGGTGCATGGGGCCAGGACTGCGGCTGAGGGGGGTTAAAGCTGCCCTGCGAGTGGGCCAGGGAGCCTGGTGGCCGGATGGCACGAGCCATGGACAGACAAGGTGCCCCCCACCGGCCCGCTCCCCTCCCGGCTTGCCACAGGCAGGCCAGATAAAATGCCCCCCCCCCACCCCGACCAGCCTCACCCCCCCTCCCCGCTTCCTCGTGGCCCAAATACTGACCAGCCCCAGCGCCTGCATTTCCAGGGAGTGGGATGGAGCCCCCCCCTTCACACCTAGTGTGGCCCCTGAAAGGGGAGTGAGCTGGCCCCAGCGGGTTCCTGGGGGGCAGGGGGATCCCCCAGGCTCCATCAGGGACACAGTGGCTACCCCACCTCCTATTAGCCCCTTTACAGATGGGGAAACTGAGGCCCAGGCCGGGGCTGTGACTTGCCCAATATGAGTCAGTGGCAGAGCTGGGGACAGAACCCAGGCGTCCTAGCTACCATCCCCCCCACACACACACCCCGGTCTAACCACTTCCCCGCCCCCAGCGCTGTCCCTCTGCGGGGTGCTCCACAGCGGGGCGGAGGTTGGGGTCAATGGAGCAGGGGACTGTAGCCGGGGACTTGCTGCATCTAACTGGGGCCCATCGAAGCAGCCAGAGACCAGCTCCTGGGTTCTCGCCATGGGGCCAGGAAGGGAGGGGGGGTCTGGTGGGTTGGAGCAGGGGGGGCTGGGAGCCAGGACTCCTGGGTTCTCTCCGTGGCTCTGGGAGGGGAGTGGGGTCTGGTGGGTTGGAGCGGGGGGCTGGGAGCCAGGACTCCTGGGTTCTATTCTGGGAGGGGAGTGGGGTCTGGTGGGTTGGAGCAGGGGGCGCTGGCAGCCCGGACTCCTGGGTTCTCTCCCTGGCTCTGGGAGGGGAGTGGGGTCTGGTGGGTTGGAGCGGGGGGGGCTGGGAGCCAGGACTCCTGGGTTCTCCCCTAGTTTGTTACTGGCTCTCTCCAACAATGGCCAGAGGCTCCACTCAGGAAGGAGCGAGACTGGGGGGGGCTGTTAGACAGTCACAGCTGGGGGGGGGGGGCGAGCTCAGGTCATTGGGGCAGATAAATTTAGGCGGTGAGCAGGGCCCTGTTATTTTAATGACAGGCTGGAATGGGGGGGGGGCGAGGGGCTGCATTCCCAGGCAGCCGGCTCGGGGACAGGTGGCTGCGGCCAGGGGATTAGCACCCGCTTCTCCAGGCAGATTTATTCCAGCCCCAGCGCCAGGCCCCGCTTTGCCAGGCCGAGCTACGGGGCTCGAGTTGCGGCGGGCGGGGGTGGGGGGCAGAATGCAGGAGATTCCTGAGGCAGTGAGGCAGGGCCCCGATAAAGCGTGTGACCGGGGAGGGGGCGATCAGGCCCTTATATGAACTCAGCTGCATGCGTGGCTGAGCGCCCCCTGCTGGCAGAGCCTGGGGCTGGTGAAACTGGGCGCCCCCCCCCCCCAGCCAGGGCCCCCGCCCTGCGCCCCACAGCGCCCCCTGCTGGCAGAGCCCGGGGCTGGTGAAACTGCCCCCCCCCCAGCCAGGGCCCCTGCCCTGCGCCCCACAGCGCCCCCTGCTGGCAGAGCCCGGGGCGGGCGAAACTGCCCCCGCCCTGCGCCCCACAGCGCCCCCTGCTGGCAGAGCCCGGGCTGGTGAAACTGCCCCCCCCCCCCAGCCAGGGCCCCCGCCCTGCGCCCCACAGCGCCCCCTGCTGGCAGAGCCCGGGGCTGGTGAAACTGGGCCCCCCCCAGCCAGGGCCCCCGCCCTGCGCCCCACAGCGCCCCACAGCGCCCCCTGCTGGCAGAGCCCGGCGCTGGTGAAACTGCCCCCCCCCGCCAGCGCCCCCACCCTGCACCCCACAGCGCCCCACAGCGCCCCCTGCTGGCAGAGCCTGGGGCTCGTGAAACTGCCCCCCACAGCCAGGTCCCCCACCCCGCACCCCACAGCGCCCCACAGCGCCCCCTGCTCGCAGAGCCTGGGGCTGGTGAAACTGCCCCCCCCAGCCAGGGCCCCCACCCTGCACCCCACAGCGCCCCACAGCGCCCCCTGCTGGCAGAGCCTGGGGCTGGTGAAACTGCCCCCCACAGCCAGGGCCCCCACCCTGCACCCCACAGCGCCCCACAGCGCCCCCTGCTGGCAGAGCCCGGGGCAGGAGCAGACTCAGCCCTCACCTTATATTGAGCAAAACTCACAGGCCCTTTCACCGCCCCCAGCAACCGGGGCAGCTTCCTCTTTGCACCCCGGCTTCAGGTCCTGTAAGGCCTCACCCCAGCCCCCCAACTGAGCTCAGCCCCCCAGGGCTCCCTGCCCCCCAACTCCATGGTAGACAGATGTAAAGGGGGGAGGGGCCAGCTGGCTGTTGCTTTCTCTCCCCCCCCCAAAGAAATGGCTGCCAGCCCCACAGAGCCTGATGTCAGGCAGGTGAGGACCAAGGCTCCCCCAGCCAGGCGTTTAGTGGGGTCGGGCTGGAGGGGCCCCCGGGGGCCGGGCTCAGCCCCTGCAGCACAGAGCTGGGGGGGGGGGTGATACCCGGAGCGTTCGCCCCACTGCACCCCCGGGCTCGTCGGCGCGGTAACAGACTTTGTGCCGCTCCCCCAAATCTTCATGAATGTCCCTGTTTCTGTCACTTCCTCTTTGCAGATTGAGTTTAGCAAGGACCAGCTGGAGGGTAAGTCGCTGGGCCGTGGGTGCGTGTAGCTGGGGGGTGTCGCTCTTCAGCTAAATCCAGCTCCTTCCCCCACTTCCCCGGTTCCTGCCTTGGGCCTCTGTCCCCAACAAGCTCTTGTCAGTTCCTAACCCATCCCCGGGGGGCAGAAACCCTGGTCATGTGGCATCTTCCGTTACCCAGCCCGCCATGGGGCGGGACCTGGGTGTGGGGTGCACGGCTGGGCCCTGCCCAGGGAGATCTCGCAACGTGGAGGTGTCGGGTTAAGATGCAAACACCTGGCTGGCAGCTCCTGGTCTCTGAACCAGCCGGGCTGCTCCTGAAACTCATCCCCACACGATGCCGGCAGGGAGCCGGAGGAGCCGGGATTAGAACTCCTGGCCTCCGGCTCCAAAACCACGGCCCTGGCCAGGTGAGCTAAAGGATCCCCCCCTCGGCCTGCGGCAGTAGCAGGTCTCTGCCATTTGTGGGCGCCCTGTCGCCTACAAACCAAGGCAGCAGATTTTGGTGCCCTCGTGTGGTTAGGAGAGATCCCACCGCGACTCTGGGCGAGGTGTTAACCCCCGTGTCCAGCGTCACAATGGTGCATTAATTCAGCCAACCCCCCGCGGATTCAATCCAACACAGGCGTGTGCTTCACTTCCTGTCCTAAACCGTCCTGTGGTGTTGCTAAGCAGCGGCCAGGTTCCGCCCCAGAGGTGGCTGCATTTCAGTGGTGCGTGAGCTGAATCAGCAGCGGCCAGGTTCCGCCCCAGAGGTGGCTGCATTTCAGTGTTGCGTGAGCTGAATCAGCAGCGGCCAGGTTCCGCCCCAGAGGTGGCTGTGTCTCAGCGATGCGCCCTGTGTGTAATCTCCGATTTGGATGGGATCTGGGGGGCGATACAAGCGTGAGCAGCACGTCACGCCCAGAGCGGGCTGCTGCCCCTTGGGACGGGGACGGGGGGGTCTCTGGAGCTCTGTCCCTGGGCGAGGACGCCTGGCTCCTGCTGGGGTTGGTGATCTCTGGGCTTTGCTGGATGCTGGCAGGAAGGGCAGTCCGGACCGGGCTGCGCCCCCCTCCCTGGCATGAAGCAGGCAGGTTAGACTGGCAGAGGATGTCCGGTTCCAGCCCCTCTGACCTGCTCTGCTCCCCCCCTCCCCCAGATTACAAGGAGGCTTTCCAGCTCTTCGACCGGGTCGGGGACGGCAAGATTCAGCTGAGCCAGTGCGGGGACGTGCTGCGGGCCCTGGGCCAGAACCCCACCAATGCCGAGGTCATGAAAGTGCTGGGCCACCCCAAGCCCGATGGTGAGCGAACGGCCTCAGCAGCTGCGGGGCCGGGGTGGAGGCTGGGATGTGGCTCGGGCACTATCAGCCGGTGGCCAAAGCCCCAGCTTCTGGAGTCACGTGACATCGCAGCCCCAGCTTGCACTGTGAAAAGGGAAAAAGCTGGAATCCAGTGTAACGGCACCTGCCTGAGTCTGCAGAGAGCCTGAAACAGTTGCTCCAAAGGGAGAAAGGAATTGCCCCATGCGTCTCGGAGGGGTGTTACTTCCAGGCCCCCCCGCCCTGGGGGGCTCCCACCAGCCCCACCCTAGCTGTGGATTGTGTGTGTGTGGTGGGAGTGGGTCTGGACCCCTAGCCTTTCAGAGACCCCCTGACCACTGGGGTTAGTAATGGGGGGTCCTCCTTTGGGCTATGTGATGGGGGGCATCAGGGCCCCCATGCGGTGCCATGGGGGCCAGACTACCCTCCTCCAGCCACATGGGGGGGGGCTGCATGGCGGGGGTCCCCGGGGGCTCGGCCCGGCCTCAGTTTCTCCCTCCCGCGGCAGAGCTGAACTCCAGGCGGGTGGAGTTCGAGCAGTTCCTGCCCATGCTGCAGACCATCGCCAAGAACAAGGACCACGGCACCTACGAGGACTACGTGGAGGGGCTGCGGGTCTTCGACAAGGAGGGGAACGGCACCGTCATGGGGGCCGAGCTGCGCCACGTGCTCTCCACGCTGGGTGAGCGCCGCCTGCCGCTGGCAGAGGCCCCCCCCCAGGGCAGCCCCCCCAGACAGGTGCCCCCTAGGCTGGCGAGGCTCAGCAAGTCTGGGGCAGGGTCAGGGGTGCCCCACCCAGGTGTCCTGCCCGGCGCCAAGCACTGGCTGTGCTGAGGCTCAGGGGCCCTGCCGGGCTGGGCAAGGCCCTGTGGGCAGCGACGGGGCAGGGGGCAGCTTGCCCTGCTGCTCCCCAGGCTGGGCCCTTTCGGGGGGGGGGGCATGGCTGTCAGTCGGGCACTGGGCAGGGCCCCGCCAGGGTGGGGCTCCCCTGGGGGCAGGACAGGGCCCCGTCAGGGCTGTCAGTCTGGCACTGGGTGGGGGGGGGCAGGGCCCCCCAGAGTGAGCACCAGGTGGGGGGGGGGGAACAGGGCTGTCGGTCTGGTACCGGGCAGCGGGGAATGCCCCCCCCCCCGGGGATGTCAGTCTGCACCAGGTGGGTGGGGCAGGGCTCCCCAGAGTGGGCGGGGGGGAAACGGGGCCCCCCCAGGGCTGTGGGTCTGGCACCGGGCGGGGGGGGGGAACATCTCCCCAGCACTAACGCGCTGCCCCCTCCGGCCGCAGGCGAGAAGCTGACGGAGGAGGAGGTGGACGCCCTCCTGTCCGGGCACGAGGACTCCAACGGCTGCATCAACTACGAAGGTGAGAGCCCGGAGTCGGGGACCCTCCAGCCACAGGGCCGGGAAAGGGGGGGGGGGTGAGGCTCCCAAGGGTGGGGACATCCGGGTGCCTCTGGGGGCCCAGATCCTCTGCCTAAAGCCTCTCTCCTCCCCCCACAGCCTTCGTCAAGCACATCCTGTCTGGCTGAGCGGGTGCCGTGGGGTAGGTGCCCCCCCCCCCGGGGCTTTTACTTTTCTGACTCTGTTTTGGGGGGTGGCCGCTCCTTTCTCCCCTCGGACCCGGGCCCGGCGGATCATCTCTAACGTGTGTGTGTCAAATCCCTCTGCCCTGGAAGAGGCTCGTGTTTTCGGGGTGCTGCTACCACCCCCTAGCACCTCCCGAGTGCAGGAGCCTTAGCCCCATTCTGCAGAGGGGGAAACTGAGGCACGGGGACTTGCTGCGCTGCCAGCTGACGTCCAATGCCATCAGACAGGCACAAGTCATTCAACTTCTCCTCCCTGCAGCGCCGCCCTCACGGGGAACCGAGCCCGTCCCCAGGGGGACAGCCCAGCCCGAGCGAACCAAACCCGCCTCTTGGGGGGCCCTGGGAGCTCTGTCCAGGGCACCGGCGTGGACGGGCCCCATGCAAAGGGGGCAGCGTGGCTTTGCTTTAATCACTCGGGATAGGGCATCAGGACGCCTGGGCCCTACGCCCAGCTCTGCTCTGGCCTCAGGCAAGGCCTTCCCCGTGCCTCAGTTTCCCCACCCGTGAACATACTCGCCTTGCAGGGCTGCCAAGAGCTCTAACTCCCCGAAACCATCCCGACTCCAAGCGCCTCTGCTAGGCCAGCGTCCTGCGGGCACAGCCGGTGCCCCGAGTCACACCCGCCGGCCCAGCCGTGCCGGGAGCACGATTCCCTCCAGCCTCTGCTCCAGGGGACGGAGCTTCAGAACAAACCTGAGCTCCAGGCCTGGATCCTTCTCCCCCCGCCATGGGATCCCAGCTGCCCAGCCTGGACCCGGCGTCTCACCGTCTCCTCTTCTCTCCCCAGGCCGGGCAGGATGGGCGTAAGCAACTGATGCCTCCTCAGCCCATTGCTCTGCAGGGGGGGGGGGCATGTTCCCTGCCCCCTTTATCTATCTCTCTAACCCACCCCCAATGGCTGCTGCAAAGGACTTCCACCACTGCCCAAGGAGAGCCCAAGACCTCAGGACACCAGCGGCTGAGGATCCAGCAAGGAGGGACGCAGGCTCCCCCTGAGAGCAGCGGCCCAGCCCGGGGGTGCCCACCAAGCCGAGCCGCGGTCCCGATCCTGGGTGGGAAGGGACCCGATCCTCCTTGCGCCCGTCCTGCGTTTGGACAATAAAAGCCGTTTGTTTGCAGAAGCTTCTGGCCCCTTGGATCTTGGCCACAGCGGCCGTCTCAGCATCCCTGGCTCTTTCTTGAGACCCTGGGGGGACCGGGGGGGGGGGGGGGGGGGGGCCANGGGAGTGCAGGCTGGAAAAGGCCCCGGGGCTGGCCCTGCAGGGCCCTGGGGGTGTCCTTGCGCCCGGCGCAATGATTTCATTCCCATGCAGAAAGCAAGAGTTGGGAAATCAACCCCCGTTCCCCCCTCAAAGGCTCAGCTACGGGGCAGGGCGGAGGCAGGAGCCCCCCGCGCCAGCCAAGGCATGAATTGCAAGCAGGAGCCGAGCGCCCCCCGGGAGGCGTTATGCTGGCAGAGCCGTGGCGGGGTACGGTCACGCCGGGTGCTGGGTAGACAAGCTGCTCTCGGGTGCCCAGGGCCAGGGCATGGCAGGAGGGCCCCGGAGGATTTCAGGGACTACAGCTGCCATTGCCTGTTTGTTAGGGGGTGAAAGGTGGGGACTGGAGCAGCGGGGATCTGCCCCAGCAGCCAACACGCCTGCCCCGCACCCCGCAGCGCCCCCTGCTGGGGGTGAGAATTCCTACCCAGCTCGGGGGCACTCAGACTTCGCTCTCGGCTCTCGGCTTAGTTCTTTTGCTGGGGCCTTGAGTGAGTCTCAAAAAGCGTCGTCAGCACAGGACGCCCCCCCCGCCCCCGCCCCCCCCGCAGCTCGCAGAAGCCCTGGCGCTGCCAGAGCAAAGGCTTTTTGCAGCCCGAGGTCCCCTGGAAACCCTGCCCCTCAGTCACCACCGGGCAGCCGCTCGCTGGGTTATTGTCCTTCCCCGCCCGAGTCTGAACCCAGCTTCCAGCTGGAGGCACCCGGGCTCGGCGCCAGGTTTGTAATTCCTCCGTCCCCGGCTCGAGCAAGGAGCAATGGGCTCAAGTTGCAGTGGGGGAGGTCTAGGTGGGATATTAGGAAACACGTTTTCACTAGGAGGGGGGTGAAGCACTGGAATGGCTTCCCTTGGGAGGTGGTGGAATCTCCGTCCTTGGAGGTTTTAGGTCCCGGCGTGACAAAGCCCAGGGGGGGATGGTTTGGTTGGGGTTGGGGCTGCTTTGAGCAGGGGGTTGGACTAGATACCTCCTGAGGTCCCTTCCAACCCTGTGATTCTGCGATTCTAAGCTCCGTGCACATCGGCGAGGTGAGCATAGGCCGAGGCCCAGCCGCTAGCCGAGCCCCGCGGACCGGCGCTGGGGCAGGTTTCCGGCGGGCGGCAGAGAACTCCAGACGCAGCCCAGGGCCCCGGAGAGCAGCTGGCTGTGGGGTGGCGCTTGGGCCGAGGGGAGTAAATCAAGGTGGGATCCCGCCCTCACCTGCCCGGCTGGGTTCGTTCTCAGGGGGCCGGGAGCGAGTTCTGTGCCCCCGGCGGCGTCTCGCCGCTCAGCAGGCGGGTGGGGGGGGGGGACACGGGCTGGCCCAGGCACCCTTTGTGGGGCGTTTGTGGGGCGGGGGCTCCCGGCTCTTCCTGCACGTCGCCCGCTTTATAGACGCGGAGACGAGGCCGGTGGACAGGGACGGTGAGGACTGGGGGTGGGGGGTGGGGGTGTCGCCCGACGCGAGAGCCGGCTGGGAGAACGAGCCCCGTTAAAGCGGCCAGGAACGCGCTGCCCGTTCCCAGCCCCTGCAGAGGGGTCCGCGGGCTGTGGAATGAACCCCGCCCCATGCACCCCAACCCCCCGCTGGGACCCCCCTGCTCCCCATCCGCCCCAACCCCCCCCCGGGCCCCCCCCTGCTCCCCGTGCGCCCCCAACCCCCGCTGGGACCCCCCTGCTCTCCGTGTGCCCCCAACCCCCCGCTGGGCCCCCCCTGCCCCCCGCGCGCCCCCACCCCCCCGCTGGGCCCCCCCCCGCTCCCCGTGCGCCCCCAACCCCCGCCGGGCCCCATCTCCATGACTATCTATAGGCAAAGCCGGGTCTGGCTGCGAGCGACTCAGCCCCGCCCCCTCGCGGGGCCCATCATGACTAATGCAGCAGCTAATTAGCATGACGAGTGACGCAGCGGCCTGCCTTGGGCAGCCACTGGCGCGCGGATGCCTGGGCGGTGACGTCAGAGGCAGTAGAAAGGGGCTGGCGGAGGCGCGTCCGCGCAGGGGCCATTGCAGGGAGCGGAGCCGCTGGAGCCATGGTGGGGCGAGCTCCGGGCGGGGCGCGGGGGTGCCTGGGAGCGAGGTCTGGAGCCGGGGGGATGGGAGGGGGGGGAGCTCCAGGTGGGGTTGGGGGGGGCTGGAGGGGGGGCGAGCTCCGGGAGGGGGGCACGGGGAGGTCCCCCGGGCCTGACTCCAAGCCCCCCCGGGAGGGAGCTCGGTGACCGCGCTTGTGGGGGTGCGGGGCCCGCGGGGAAGGGGGGGCCGGGCAGCCCCCCCTGCCAGCGCCCCCTGTGCTTGCCTTGCAGTGCGATTTCTCCGAGGGTCAGACGGCCGGTAAGTGCCCGCCCCCCCCCCGCCCCCCTCGCCCCCCCCCCCAGCCCCCACCCCCCCCCCCCCCCGCCCCCCGGCCGCGGCGCCGGGGCGGCGTCTCCCGGGCGCCGGCCGCCGGCGGGTGCCCCCCCCCCCCCCCCGCCGATTGGCACACCCCCCCCCCCCCCCCCCCCTCCGCGCCACCCCCCCCCCCCCCCGCTGGCGGCGGCCCGGCCCCCCCGGCCGCGCCGCCCCCCCCTGCCGGCCCCCCGCCCCCCCCCCCCGCCGGCCCCCCCCGGTCGTGGCTTTGGGGGGGGTTTCGCCCAGGGTACGCCGCCCGGGGCGGGCCCCCCCCCCCCCCCCTTGCCCCCCACCCCCCCGCTGGGCCCCCCCTGCCCCCCGCGCGCCCCCACCCCCCCGCTGGGACCCCCCCCCCTCCCCGTGCGCCCCCACCCCCCGCTGGGGCCCCCCTGCCCCCCGTGCGCCCCCCACCCCCCGCTGGGGCCCCCCCCCCCCCCCCCCCCCCCTTGCGCGACCTCTGCCCTTGCGCGCTATTTTCATTTCGGGGGCGAATCCCTTGCGCGTCCCGCGGCTGCTCTCACCGCTTCTCTCCCTCCCTTGTAGACCCTCCTCCGCCTCTGTCAGTAGCCAACACTCTCCTCTTTCTAGCCGGCCGGTAAGTGGGGCGGGGCCTGTGTTTGCTCACCCCCCCCCCTTAACACCGGGCCCCTCGCTTCTGGGGCGCAGGGGGTGAAATCTCTCCGGGCTGCCTTCGGCTCTTGCTGCTGTGGGGTCCCTGGGCCCCCCTAACCCCGGGTCTGGGGGTGACCCCCCCGCCCGTGCGCGCATGGCTCACCCAGGACCAGTTTCCTGGCCAAGCCCGGCGGGACCCGCCCAGCCTGCGAGCCTCCCTGCCGCGTTCCCCCAGCCAGGCCGGATGCGGGGGGTAGAAGCGGCTTTAGGGGCGCAGCGCAGCCCCCCCCCCTGTGCGTTGCGGGGGGTGCGGGGTGCGGCAGGCTGCGGGCGGGGTGTGATTGCACAGGGGGACACGGGGGGGGCTGGAATGTTGTGGCTCGGAGGCGCAGCGCAGTCCCTGCGCGGTGCCTTGCGCTGACTTCCTTATATGGGCACAAAACCCCGGCTGAGCGCAGGCTGCGCCTCCCTGCGCGGGGAGCGCCCCGCCTGGGCGGGAAGGGAGGGGGGGGGGGGGCAGCCGTTCCTGGCAGGGCTCGGCCAGCCCGGGAGCGGGGCAATGTGGGTCTCTGCGAACCCACCGGCCAGGCCCTCGCTGGGTCCCTTTGCTGGTGTTTGCTTTAGCTAAAGCAGGAAGTGAGCCCGGAGGGGAGTGGGGTCTATGGGGTCAGAGCCTGGGAGGCTGGGAGCCAGGACTCCTGGGTTCTTTCCTCGGCTCTGGGAGGGGAGTGGGGGCTGGTGGTTAGAGCAGGGGGGAGCTGGGAGCCAGGACTCCTGGGTTCTTTCCCCGGCTCTGGGAGGGGACTGGGTTATGCCTCTGTTCCATTCCCATCTCTGCAGCTGGCTCTGGCCCGGGGCTCTCCTGTCCCCCCTCTGCTTTCCCATCTGTAAGTCCTGGCTCGCCCCCATGAGGCAGGCGGGGACAGGTGCTGGGCAGGGCCTGTCTCATAGGTGTCCCTACGGCCTCTTGCCGGCCTCGGCTGCTGCCCCTGGTCAAGTCCCTGATACGAAGCCCACCAGCCTTGCCGTGAGCTGATCCCCCGGCCAGGGTGAAGCCGGTCCTGGGACCGGGACGTGCTAGCCAGGGTGGATCCGGCCCCCGGCTCAGCCGCGGCGCCTGTGGGTTTTGCCTCTGAGATGGGGCTGGTGCAGAGAGACAAAGTGACTCGTCCCTGGGAATCTGGGGCAGAGCCGGGAATCGGAGCCAGGGCCCTGGTCCGGTGCCTTATCCCTGAGGCCAGGCGTCCCGTCGAGCGCGGGGCGCTGCAGAAGGCAGGATCCCGGCCGCCTGGGGCCCGATCCAGGGCAGGGGATCCCGGCCGCCTGGGGCCCGATCCAGGGCAGGGGATCCCGGCCGACGCTGTCGGGAACCCGGATGGGGGAATTATCGAGGGCTCTTGTCTCTTATTGTGCTGAAGCGCCTGCTTTCCTATGGGCCCCCAGCTGCTTCGGGGGGGCTTGGGGCTGAGGCTGTCGTTTGGCTGGGTACCAGGCAGGTCGGGGGTGGCCAAGGGGGGTATGTTGGCACGTGTTTGAACCGAGGGGCGCAGAGCCCCCGCAGTGACACCCTCCCTGCTCTCCACCCCCCCTCTAGAGTTCAAGGAGGCTTTCCAGCTCTTTGACCGAACCGGGGATGGCAAGATCCTGTACAGCCAGTGCGGGGACGTGATGAGGGCCCTGGGCCAGAACCCCACCAACGCCGAGGTCATGAAGGTGCTGGGGAACCCCAAGAGCGATGGTGAGCGACCGGGCAGACGCTGCAGCAACCCCAGCGCCAGGGGGCAAACGGGCTGCGGGCCTTACCCGTCTCCCGCATCCCCGAACGGGCCGTCTTCTCCCTGCCCCATTGGCTGCAGAGAGACGATGGCACAATGGGGCTCAGACTGGCTTAAAACTTGGGGGGCTGGGGGGAGCTGCTGGGAACCCCCCCTCTCTGGGGCTGGCTCTGTTGCTCAGAACGAGGAGGTTAATCTTGGGCCTGGCCTCCCCGGACCAATGGTCTGGGCGATCTGGGTTCGAATCTCCAGTGCAGGGGGCTTGAACCTGGGTCTTTGCCCTCCCAGATGTGCGGCCGCCCCTCCCAGGCTGTGGTGGGCGGAGGGGGGTTCTCTATGAAAAATACCCCCGGGCCTTGGTTTTGTCCGAATGTAGAATGATAATTTTGTTTCCAAATCTCAAATTTCCCACCCAACTTTATGGTCTACACGGCACCCACCCGTGCTTCTCCCTGTGCCCCAGCACCACTTCCCCCCTCAAACCCCTGCAGAATGGCTGGCGCCTCGGGCGCATGCCCCATCTCTGGGGGCCGGGAGGCACCGTGCTCGCTGCTGTGAGCGTAACGGTCCCGTCCCTCGCTGGGTCCTGGCACAGGAGGGATTTGATGCGGCGAGCGAGCCCGTCCCCTGGGCGTTGTGCCCGGCCTGGCAGGCGGCCGCCCAGAGAGCTGGTCTCAGCCGCGCCCCCTTCTCTTGCCAGAGATGAACATGAAGATGCTGAGTTTCGAGCAGTTCCTGCCCATGATGCAGACCATCGCCAAGAACAAGGACCAGGGCTGCTTCGAGGACTACGTGGAGGGGCTGCGGGTCTTCGACAAGGAGGGGAACGGCACCGTCATGGGGGCCGAGATCCGCCACGTCCTCGTGACCCTGGGTGAGGGGGCTGCTGCGGCTGGGGCAGGAGGGTAGCTCAAGGCCTCTGGCCGGGTCTCTCCCGGGGGTGTCTGGGTCAGGGAGAAGCAGCCCAGTGATTCTGGATGCTTGAGGAAACCCCTCTGGGTTTGCATGGGGAGGCAGGAGGCCGATTCTGTTCTCACCGCCACCCCCTAAATTGGGGATCCGAACCCCGCCTCGAGAATGACACCTCCCCCCGCCCCCCAAGGGTCTCTCCGAGGTGGCTGGCGAAGGGGTGTCATTACCCCGCAGCGCAAAGCAGGCTGAACGGTGCCAAACTCTGGGCACAGAACCCAGGAGTCCTGGCTCCCAGCCCCCTGCTCCAGTGGTCGCTTGGCGGATGCGGGGCAGCGACGAGGACGACGGCCCGTGTGTCTGGTCAGGGAGGGTCACGGGGGCTGGGTTTGCTGGGGCGGGGCCTGTAGTGAAATCCCGTCTGTCCCACGCAGGGGAGAAGATGACGGAGGAAGAGGTGGAGATCCTGGTGGCTGGGCACGAAGACAGCAACGGCTGCATTAACTACGAAGGTGAGGGCTTGGGGGGCAGCGGTGGCTTGGGCTCAGCAGCCCTGGGTTTATCTCCAGAGGTCGCTTACCCCCGTGCTGGGGGTGGGGTGGGGGGCGAGTTGTCTGTCCCATGCCCAGGATTCATTTTGGGACTAGCCCAGCGCCTCTGGCTCGTTTCCCCTCCCCCAGTGAGGACACTGCAGCCCCCTCGGGGCGTCTCCCGCGCAAGGAACGAAGAGCCGGATGGTAGGGGGCTGTGCTCGGAAACACCAGCCCCTGACCGCGCCCCTGGGGGCGACGCCGGCTCCCCTCCCCGGGGCGCGGACGCTGGGCCCGGTGGGTTGGGAGCTGGAGGCAGCCGGGCGCCGGCGTCTCCCCGGGGACCCCCTCGCGCTTGTTCGCGCCGTGTGTCCGGTGCGTTTGCTTGATGATGTCTGTTCCTTCCAACAGCGTTTGTGAGGCACATCTTGTCAGGGTGAAGCCGAGCGGGGTACGCCTCTTCCCGAACCCCTTCACTTACCTCCCCCCGCCCCCCTTTGGTTTTGTTTTAAAGGAAGTCTGGTTTGCGCTCCCCCCCCCCCCCTCGTCCAGCGTACCCCCCCCCTCGGCATGTCTCTGCATGTAGCTGACTCTCTCTAGCCGGGGAAAGGCGGCTCTGCCGGGGCCGTGCACCAATTTTAAAGCAAGACTGTGTCACCTGCGTGGGTCTGGGTGTGGGTGGGGGGGAGTCGAGGGGGGGGTTTCAGATGCAGCCTGGGCTGCTTGTGTCCTGCCTGGGGGGAGCTGCGTGCGCCTCTCTCCCAGTGGGGCGGCCGCACCCCCCTGCCCACGGCTGAGCCTCGGGCCGCCGGGCAGGTGAGGATCGTCCCTTCCGGGGGCGAGCGGGCGAGTGCCGGCCGCTGCCTGGGCCCGTGGGCCGGACGTTAACCCGACAGTCTTTCTTTAGGGAGCGGTGCAGTGGCTGCCTGCCTGGCCCCTTCTCTCTGCCCGATCCTCCCCCTCGAATGGCCCGGCCCCCGCTGGCCCTTCTCTGCTGTAGATAAAGCCCAGCGCTCTCCGCGCGCGGGGCAGGAAGCCGCGCGGTGCCTGGCAGTAGCTGTAGAAACCGGGCTGCCCTCTTCCCCCCCCCCCCCCTCCCCTGCCGTCGCGGGTTCGAGTCCTGCTCTCGGAGGCCGGGCTGCTGCGGAGGGAAGAAAGCGTCCCGGGGCCAGGGGCGAAGGGTGGGGCCTGGGCCAGCAGCTCTCGCCCCCGTGCAGTTGGGGGATGCGGGTTTCCCAGCCAGGAGTGGGAGAAGGAAGCTAGGGCTGCCCGCAGCAGGGGCTATTACCAGCTTTAGAGTAACAGGGCTGGGGCCCAGGGGGCTCTATGGGGGGGGGGGGGGAGTTAAAGGGGGGCACTAGAGCCCAGCTGCTGAAGACTGATCTTCCCCCATTGCAAACCCCGGAAGAACCTGCCCCGAAGCCCCAGGCCCTGGTCGGATTAGCCCCGAGGACCCTTTCTCCCCCCAGCTACCAAGGCGCCTCTCCCGCTGTGGGGCAGCTGCCCGCTCTGACGCACCCCCTTCTCCCCACAGAGCTGGTCCGGATGGTGCTGAGTGGATGAAGAGTCCAGCCGATCTCCCCCCGTCCCGTCCCCCCCGAGGCCTCGGCTCGCGGCCGGGCGCTCCGGTTTATTCTGTTCTGTGCCTTTTCTACGCCTTGTGTAAACGTTTCCTCCCTGCGTGGACCAGAAGGAGATTTCCAGTGCTGTGGGGGGCTCCCTGGGGGTGGTGGGGGGGAGGAAGAGTGATCCCTGTTTTCTTTCTGGGGTTCCCCCCACCCCTTTCTAACCCCGGCAGCAACTAAGTTGTTTCTCCTTCCAGCTGCTTTCACTTAATAAACGGTTTGAAAAGTGGTGGCTCTCGGGCCTGTTTGGAAAGCGGGGGGCAGGGGGCGAACACAGCGCCTGGAAAGGGAGGGGGAGAGTGAGAGAGGATCCAGAGATGGGTTATGGGGGAAAAAGGCAGCCGCTTGTTACGGGCCCAGGCTGCAGAGCCCAGAAACTCCCAGCCTGGGACTCCTGCACCTGCTGGCGCTGGGAGGGTGTCGATCTCCCCCTTGGGCCAGGGCTGTGTTCCCCTGCCCCAGAGCAATGGGCACCTTCTAGGTTCAGCATGTGGCCCTGGTCTCGAGAGGGAGGGGGTGCACCAGCCCTGCCCCCAGCGGCCTGAGGGAAGGGGGTTCCTCCCATGGAAGGAAAAGCTCCCGGCCTTGGGTATCTTTCAGCCAACTTCTGAACAAGATTAACAGGGACAACTGGCGGGAAGGAGCATGTGGTGTGGACACCCCTGGCCCTTGCCTATAGTAATACTGGCTCTTAGAGCCCTTTACAATGAGGTGGGGAAACTGAGGCACAGAGGGGGCGGTGTTCCCAGCAGGTCAGTAGCACACCTGGGACTCGCGGGGAGGCTGCTGAGTGGCAGGAGGGTGTTCTGCCCACTATGTCCCACAGCCCTGCTCGGCTGAGTGATGGAGTAGAGGTGCTGGGGTGGCTGATACCCCTAATCCCACCCCTCCCCGCTGGGGGCTGGCGGGGGGGGTGGGGGTCCTGCCCCGCACAGCACACCAGCCGCACACCAGACCCGCTGGCTGGTGTCGGCTGATGAGGGGCAGGGGTGAGAGTGACGCAGGGGTGGGGGGTAGCTCCAGCGACCTGCTGCACTTGGTGTGTGTGTGTGGGGGGCCACACACTGCCCCTGGCAGGCAGCGACAGGGGCTATTAAATAGGGGGCTGTGGGGGGAGGCACTCCCACCCCCAAAAATAATCCTGCAGCTCCTGGGGTGGGGGTGGTGTCATGCCAACGAACAGCAGCATGGGTGGGGGGCATGGGCCAGGCTCCTGCCCTCCTTTAGTGTGTGTCACTGCTCCGCACTGTCCCATTACCCCCTTGTCAGCA
Source organism: Platysternon megacephalum (assembly GCA_003942145.1). NCBI lineage: Eukaryota > Metazoa > Chordata > Testudines > Platysternidae > Platysternon > Platysternon megacephalum. Next base: position 2,322,922 of record QXTE01000170.1, read on the forward strand.
CTGGCACCACGGGGGGGGGGGGCACTATTACCACCCCACCGGCATCTTACAGCAGGGAAACTGAGGCACGGGCACAAAGCGCCTTGCCCAGCTGCTGGCCCAGGCCTGCACGGCGTTTCCTGCCGCTCTGCTCCAGCTGGTTTGACGCTTCCCAGCAGGCCCCAGCGGGGTCTATTTTTAGCCTGGCCGGTGTTGGGAGCGTCCCTGCGGCCAGCCCTTTACACGGAGGGAAAAGCACGTTCCCAGCACCCTGCCCCCCGCAGCAGGGTGGGTGCTGCAGCCTCTCATGAAGCCAACAGTGCCCCATGCCCACGTCCCCCCGGGTTAACTCAGCTGCTCTCCCAGCAGCCCTGCATGCTCAGAGCCACCTGGGCCCTGCCTGGCACATGCCCAGTGTGGCACAGGCAGGTCTTGGGCCCACCTCAGCCCCAGGGAGCTGCTGCTCATCGGCCCTCAGGGCCTGCGTGGCGGGGGTCCTGCACGGGCTGCCCCCCCCAGGGCTCTGGAGGCTGCACCATTGGGTACGAAGCCTTCGAGCACCGGGCGGGCACCGTGTTGGCGTCCAGCAGGACGAGCTGGTCCCACTCGGCCAAGGACCCACCCCCCCAGGCATGTGAGTCTGGGCACTTGGAGCGGCCCCATGGGAGACAGGCCCTCTGGGGCTAGGATCAAAGCCCCAAGTGCTGAGCCCCGGCTGCTGGGGCTCATGGGTAGCCCTAGGGGGCCCTGGCCCCTCCTTCAGCGCTCCAACCCCCCCGCACTGTGTAATCCCCCCCCCCCCGCAGGGCTTCCCAGCCCAAGGTGAGAAGTGCCCGGCTGGCCCCCGCCCCTGCCAAGCCAGATAATGACCCGCAGCCCCCCACCCCCAGGGAGCTTTTTGAGGACCCTCCCCCCCCCTGCCCCCCCCGCAACCCCCCCCCCACCCCACGCCCCCCCCCCCCTCCCCCCCCCCCGCGCCCCGCCCCCCCCCCCCGCCGCCCCACGGCCGCCGCCCCCCCCCCCCCCGGCGCCCTTTTAGGACCCCCCCCCCCCCCCCCCGACCCGCCCCCCCCCCCCGCCCCCCTCCCCCCGCACCCCCCGCCACCCCCCCCGCCGCACCCCCCCCCCCGCCCCCCCCCCCCCCAGCTTCCATGGAAAGCCACCAAGCACCAGAGAGCCCAGCCCCCGACAAGCCAGGCCCACAGGCAGTGCCCCTCCCTGTTCACCACGGCACCTGCCTGTGGGCCCTGCTCTGCCATCTGGAGCCGCAACCCCTTGCTGTCCGCCCCGGGGCTCCTGGCAGCCTGGGCTCCACTCACCTCGGGCCCTTCTCAAGACAAACCAGCTCAAGCTGCTTCCGCCTCCCCCGAGACGCCGGTTTCCCAGCCCGCGGCCCCGTTCTGCCTCCCCTTCCACACTCGGGCGCGGAGCTGGCGGGGCAACTGGTAGCACTGGCCAAACGTGCCCAACGAGGCCCGGCCCCGCTCTGGGGCCCGTCTCTCACCCAGCACCTAGTGCCCCCTGCCCCACTCCCACAGACCGTGCCAAAGCAAGCGGGGACGTGGCCATGGGAACCCCCCCCCATGGCCACACTGTGAGCCTCAGGCCACGCCACTGCACCGAGGGGGGAGCCCGCCCAACGTGAGCCCCATGCCCTTAGCAAGGGACGCCCAAGGCCAGCAGGGGCCACGGCCCTTGGACCAGGGAGGGGGGAGAGACTCAAATCTCGGCCTTCGCTAGTTCTGTGGCTTTGCAGAGCCTAAGATACAAGCCTGTGCCTGAGTCCAGCACTTAGGGGGAGCAGTGACTGACAGACAGACAGCAGCAGGGGGAGCACTGACTATTTTTCAGAGAGTCCCACCTCACTGAGAACTTCGGTCAGCTCAGTAGCCGTGTTCGTCTGTAGCCACCAAAACGACGAGGAGGCCGGCGGCACCTTAAAGGCTAACAGAGTTATTTGGGCATAAGCCTCCGTGGCTGTCCTCACCCACAACCATTTCAGATTTGGGACAATCGGGGTACCCGCCTGGCTCCACCGTATGCCAACATTTTTATGGCTGACTTAGAACAACGGTTCCTCAGCTCTTGTCCCCTAGCGTCCCTCCTCTACTTGCGCTACATTGATGACATCATCATCTGGACCCACGGGAAGGAGGCCCCTGAAGAATTCCACCTGGATTTCAACACTTTCCATCCCACCATCAACCTCAGCCTGGACCAGTCCACACAAGAGATCCACTTCCTGGACACTACAGTGCAAATAAGCGATGGTCACATAAACACCACCCTATACTGGAAACCTACTGACCGCTATACTTCCCTACATGCCTCCAGCTTCCATTCCGGACACATCACACGATCCATTGTCTACAGCCAAGCTCTAAAATACAACCACATTTGCTCCAGTCTCTCAGACAGAGACAACACCTACAAGATCTCTATCAGGCGTTCTTAAAACTACAATACCCACCCAGGGAAGTGAGGAAACAGACCGACAGAGCGAGACGGGGATCCAGAAGTCACCTACCACAGGACAGGCCCAACAAGGAAAATAACAGAACACCACTGGCCATCACGTACCGCCTCCAGCTAAAATCTCTCCAGCACATCATCAAAGATCTACAACCTATCCTGGAGGACGATCCCTCACTCTCACAGACCTTGGGAGGCAGGTCAGTCCTCGCTTACAGACAGCACACTACACACCACACCACAGAAACACTAAGCCAGGAACCAATCCCTGTAACAAACCCCGTTGCCTTCTCTGTTCCCCAGATCTACTCTAGCGACACCATCAGAGGACCCAACCACATCAGCCACACCATCAGGGGCTCATTCCCCTGCACATCTACTAATGTGATATATGCCATCATGTGCCAGCAATGCCCCACTGCCACGTACATTGGCCAAACCGGACAGTCTCTACGTAAAAGAATAAATGGACACAAATCGGACATCAGGAATGGCAACATGCAAAAGCCAGTAGGAGAACACTTCAATCTCCCTGGACATTCAATAACAGATTTAAAAGTAGCCATCCTTCAACAAAACAACTTCAGAGAGAAACGGCAGAGCTGCGATTCATTTGCAAATTTAACACCATCAATTTGGGCTTGAATAGGGACTGGGAGTGGCTGGCTCACTATAAAAGCAATTTTCCCTCTCCGGGAATTGACACCTCCTCATCAGTTATTGGGAGTGGATCACATCCACCCTGATCGAATTGGCCTTGTCAGCACTGGTTCTCCACCTGTAAGGTAACTCCCTTCTCTTCATGTGCCAGTAGATTTATGCCTGTATCTGTAATTTTCACTCCAAGCATCTGAAGAAGTGGGGTTTTTACCCAGGAGAGCTTATTCCCAAATAAATCTGTTAGTCTTTAAGGTGCCACCGGACTCCTCGTTGTTTGTCAGCTCAGTGGCAGAGGGCAGACCACTGGATATTTAGGTTCTCTCCCAGTCCTCCCCTGATCGTTACGCTGTTTTAGGCTCACTGAGACCCCCCGAGTCCATAGAACTAGGATCCCCTGGGATAAAAGGCTCAGGAAGAATAAACAACCAAGAAGTCACCGCGGTAGAAAGGTCACTGAGCACAAGTGGGTCCCATGACCTCCAACTCCAGGGGAATCGTCCCCTGCAGCCACGTTTGCTTTGGGAAAGGGGGTGGGAGCCTGGAGGGTGAATCTTGCTTTCCGCACGCCCAACCAACGGGGACACCATGAGCCACATGCCCCAAAGGGACATTGCATGGAGGGGACAGGGGACTCCATCCATCCCTCCCCGTCCCGGGCAGACAGATCCCCAACACGGTGCCGCTTCTTCCCACCCCGGGGAACTTGGAATTTTTATTTTTATTATTAAAAAAAAAAGAGAGAGAGAGAGAAGACACGAGAGCTTTAAATGCCCAGGAACCAGGTAAATTCAGAGCCTTCTATAAATAGCCGTCACCTCCGCCCCAGCAGGCCCCTCAGCGCTGTCAGGTGGTTCTCAGCGCCTTTAAATAAAAGTCTCGGGACGATCGGATACAAAAAAAGCCCAGGGGGGGCAGCAAGGGGGCAGGACAGACAGACACAGCAGGACTGAGGGCTGAACACGGGCGATTCCTTTTTAACCCCGTGATCAATGTGTTTTTTGAAACCAACGAAATCCCCACCCCCCTCCCGCATCCCAAACGATCCCAGGCAAGTTTTACAGGTTGTGAAGATTTTTGTCCTGTCGGGTGGCATCTCCGGGCGCAGCAGCCTCACTGCGTGGGCGGGACCGGGGTGGCCGTGCTGGGTGCGATGGGGTCCGTCTGCAGAGGGGGGCCCTGGTCTGCGGGAGACAATTGACAGGTTGCAGCACCCCAACTTTGGATAGCAGAAGGGGGGGAGGCGCAGCGGCCCTCCAGCCTGCACCCGGCGCACGTCGCAAGGAGGGGATGAAGGTGAATAGCGAGGGATCCTCACCTCCCTCGCCAGCCAGCAGGCGGGCACAGAGCTGGGCAGTGGCTTCCCCGCCCACAGCGCCCCCTGCCCCTGCCCTGCGGAGGGGGCCACCGAACGGCCAAGGCCCGAGCCCAGCCGGGGGCAGACCCTGGCATCGCTCGGTACCTTAGCCCCGTCTACGAGGCCCCCCTGCCCTGCTGCGGAGTCTCACCTGGTGCCAGGGCGGCGTTTGGAAGGAGACTGCCCTGCATGGCCGCCACAATGGCTGGGCTTTGGGCAGCTGCTGAGGCCAGTCCCGAGACATGAGGCAAGGCGGGCGCGGCGAGCGGCGGTCCGTTGGTCGTCAGCATGCTAGGGTGCATCGTGCTAGACACGGTGACGGGCAGGTTAGGCGGGGCCAGGGCGCCCCCGGCCAGCATGCCGCACGGGAGGTTACCATGCATTGGATGAGCAGGCGTGTTAGCGGGGAGGTTAATACTGATGGAGTCTGTTACGTTACTAGCCATGCTAAATGGGATGGATGGAGGCATTCCGAAAGGCAGAGCCGCCGGGAGATTACCGGGCACGCCGGGGTGAGAGCTCACTCCAACCGTCCCGGGGAGCATCTGAGAGGAGGGCTGCTGGCCGGGGAACGGAGGCTGGGCTGGAGAAAGAGAGAAACGAGCGACGCAGGGTTACACGTGGCAGAGCAGTCCTGGCCCTTTACAATCCTCCTCTGTGGCTGGTCCCGGCCCCGCGAGGCGGACTCATCGGCCAATCCCTCTTGCTGGGAGGCGGGGCGGGCGGGAGGCTTAGGGGCAGCAGGGAGTGACTGCCATCTCCTGGCACCCCCAAGCCTCAGGGGGAACATCCTGTACCTCAAAGTAGCAGCTGTACCCACGTATGCACCACTGCTCTAGGGTTCTCAAACCTCACTGCACCGCGACCCCCTTCTGACAACAAACATTACGGCACGACCCCAGGAGGGGGGACCAACGCCTGAGTCTGCCCGAGTCCTGCCACCCTCGGGGGGGAGGTGCAAAGCCCGAGCCTCACCACCTCGGGCCCGCAGGGACCACCGCCAAAGCCCAAGGGCTTCAGGCACGGGGCCTGTAACGTGAGTCCCGATACCAGGGCTTCAGCCCTGGGCCCCAGCACGTCAAAATCAGCCCATGCGACCCCATTAAAACAGGGTCCCGACCCCCAGTTTTAGAACCACGGTGATATTTCATACAAAGGATGCCTTGTAAGGTATCCTATGAAAAGTCAGGACTTGCTGAATCTCCTTGTTCTGTCACAGTAGGTATATTGTACAAGGAGCTATGAGATTTTGCTCCCTGGTTGTTGATTAGGGACCCAATCTTATGGGGTTCCAGGGGCTTCTGTATAGATTTAGGTTAATCTTTCGATCTACCCAATGGGACTCAGTGCTCAGTCTAGAAGATACCATCAGAGATGCTTAGTTTTGCAGTTCTCAAACTGTGTATTTGTGTCTCCAGAGGTAACATGCTTGTTAACAGCAAACATGTTTTTAAATAAATAAATAATATACAGAGGTGAGAAATAAGAGACCTCAACTCTACTGTCCCTCTGCAAATTTGTGTACACAGAGTCAATCCCTTACCTCTCTCTAAAAGTGCAAAGTTTCAAAAAGTTCAATGAATAGAAGATTGTTTTGGATGGAATAGATCTGGACAAGGAGAAGAAGTCTGGAGATAAATGTTAGAAGCGAGGGACATATGCTTGTTTTGTTAAAATATTATACGTTTGCTGTTGAAGAAAAAAAAATCCAGAATACTTAACGTTGTTGTTTTAGTTAAATAAAACAATGTAAATGTCTGTCTGGTGATGTTCTCCTCCTAATCCAGCATGGCAAGAAAACCATCCAAATATTAATGATTAACCTGTTGAATTGGAGATAGTTCACCTCCCAATGACTTCATAGATATCTGCTTCAATTACCTTTGGTAAATGAAATAACCAAACAATCCTTCATTTTCGGATATAGCTGTAAAACTCATCTGAAAAGTTTTCAAAATAAATCACTGTTTAAAAAGGGATAGTGTGTACCTTCTAAAAATGAAAGCTACATCTATCTCTGAGTTGTGAAGAATAGGTATTAAGGTTATAACAACCAACAAGAATTCACTTTTATGTAGAAAACCATTAAATCGAGTCTTCCTGACTAGGGATTTAAATCAAATCCACCCTGCAATTTAACAAGAGACAACTGCTCAAGTGCCACACAATAGGGACCGCGTCATGATGTATCTGCTGCAGCCAGGAGCAATGCTTGACTCAGTTTCTGAGCCAGTATCTTCCCAGCATGTGAACTGAGTGTATAAAATAAGGGGCCGTGGCATTGTGAGTGCACCTCTCTCCTCCCCCCGCATGCTGAAGGCAACGAGAACGAGTGAGAGGGACCCTGAGTCAGACAGCCAAAGGGGACACAGTGGTCCCACAGGCCAGCTTGGCCCCGGTTTCTGGCTGGCTGGTGGGAAGCCACTTACCGTGAGGGCCGGCAGGGGTCTGTCCCTGCTGAGCCGGTACTGTGTGCGGAGCCCCCGGCGCGGCCGGCACCGCCTGGCCGATCTGTTCCGTTTGAGCCAGGCTGGGCTGGGGCACCAGGCTGGCCGCGGTCGGCGCCCCTGGGGCCTGGGCCACGGGCATGGAGTGGGTGGCTGGCGCTAAGGGAGCCCCGGAGGACGGGATGGGCTGGGAGCCGGGCGGGAGGGGCGGGAGGGGCGGAGGCGGTGGCTGCTGCTGCTGCTGGTGCATCTGCTGGAAGTGCTGCTGCCGGGCCCGCATCTCGGCGTATTTGAGCTGCTCCATGTGGAAGGCCTGTCGGTCTGCCAGGAGCTGCTGCCTCTGGTACTCCAGCTGCAGAGAGGGCACCCGCCGGTCACTCGGGCCAGGCTCGTGTGGCACTGCCCCCTGGACAGCCTCCCCGGCCACCCCCCTTGGCTGCATGCCCTGTAGGGGTCCTTCTGTCATCTGCCCAATCCAGGCTCTCACCAGCCCCCCACAGCCCCACTCGCTTGCCCCCCAGTTCCGTGATCACCAGGCCCCAGATTGGATCAGGCTGGCTGAGGGCTACACCCCAGACTCCGGAGTCACTTTGGCCATCATCAGGGCATAGGCTTGTACTGCAGCTGACAGGGTCAGATCCCTTCCCCAAGCCCCATCGGCTGGGACCTCCACTAAAAGTCCCTTCAACACGGATTCTTTCTTCACTTCCTAACCTGCAGTGTCATGCCACGCTGATGTGTGATTGGTTAAACAGCTGTCATGCCCCACCCAGAGGTGGCTGCATCTCAGCAGTGGGTGAGTGATCCTATATAAAGAGCTATGCCCCACCCCAGAGGTGGCTGCATCTCAGCGCTAGGTGAAGCTAGTTCTGTGTGGGGTGCAGGGAGCACCCCCAGGGCCGCACTCACTGCCTCGCGTTCCCGGTCCATGATGGTCTCCAGCTCCTCGAAGTGCCGCAGCTTGATCTCCAGCTTCTTCATCTGGGTCTCCACCAGCAGCGCCACCAGGGACTTGATCTTGCGCTCCTCCACTGCGGCCAGGTGCTGCACGGGGCGGAGCAGGGGAAGGACGGGGCGGGTTAGGGCTCTGGCACGACACAGCTCAGAACCTCCACTAGGGCAGAGGAACGACCATGGGGCATTTCTGAGCCAGGGACAGGAAGGGAGGAAGCCACCGTGGCAGGGGGGAGCCTGGGTGCTTTCCTGGTGCTCATCCGCCCCCCGGGATTCAAAGGGGGAGCAACTGGTTAGAGCAGTGGGGGCTAAGAGCCGGGACTCCTGGGTTCTCTCCCTGGCTCTGTGAGGGGAGGGGGGGCTTGGGGGTTAGATCAGGGGGGGCTGGGAGCCAGGACGCCTGGGTTCTCTCCCGGCTCTGGGAGGGGAGTGGGGGCTCGGGGGGGGACCCGTCGGGGCTGGGGGCCCGGCCTGCTGGGTTCTCTCCCGGCTCTGGGGGGGGAGCGGGGGGCTAGGGGGTAGGGCAGGGGGGCTGGGAGCCAGGACGCTTGTGTTCGCTCCGGGCTCTGGGGGGGGCGTGGGGTCTAGTGGTTAGGGCAGTGGGGGCTGGGAGCCAGGACTCCTGGGGTCTCTCCCGGCTCTGGGAGGGGAGGGGGGGGCTAGTGGGTAGAGCAGGGGGGCTGGGAGCCAGGACTCCTGGGTTCTCTCCCGGCTCTGGGAGGAGAGTGGGGTCTAGTGGTTATAGAAATGGGGTCCAGCTCAGCCCTGTTCATGGGGCGCTGGGCTGGTCCCGGCCCCTCACCTTGGCCTTCACGGCAGCAGCAGCCAGGGCGGCGGCGGCGGCGGTGGACAGGTTCCCTTCGCCGATGTCTCGCTCCACCTTGGTCTTCCTCTCACCTTCTGCCTCGGCCAGGTCCTTGGGCACCTCCTCCTGGCCGTCCTTGGGCTCCTTCTTCTCGGCTGGGGGCCAGGGGAGAGAGACGGGTGGGGAATGAGGGCTGGGTGCTGCTGCCCAGTCCCGGGCGAGTGGGACTGGGCCCGCTGGGGGGCGGGGAAGGGAAATGTAGGTTTGGCCCTGGGGAAAATCAGGGAAGGGGCTGGCACCGCTGAGATGGGGGGAGGAAAGGGGGAAAACCCACCTCACTGCCACAGCGGCCACATGCAAACTCCCCTCCCCCCGCTCTGCCAGTGCCCCTCAATCCCGACTCGCAGCCCCCCCCCCGGTCCTCCAGCACTGGCCTCTCCTGAGCAGAGGCTGCTGGCTCGGAGGAACCCGCCCCCCCCGTCCGCGAGACGGCTCCTGCTCTCCCCGGCCGTGCGGCGCTCACCCATGCTGTCACCATCACCCTTCTCCGACTCCTTCTCGCTGTCCCCCTCTTTGCCTTTCTCCTCCTCTTTCTTGGGTGCTTCGCCCAGCTTCTCCTTCGCTTCCTCCTCCGCGCCTCCTTCCCGGGGCTCCTGGGGAAAAGAGTCCTCCGATCTGCCCCGACGGCACCAGAGCTCCCCCCTGCCCCAGCCGGCCCCCGGCCAGACAGGGCCAGCCCCGTACGGCGAGGCCACTGGGCATGAAGGGGTGGGGGGATCTGTGACCCCAGTGGTTCACCCTGCCCCGTCCCACGCTCCCCCCAGCTCCACGCCCCCCAGGACTCCCCCCCAAAGGCGCAGGGTGGGGTCATGCTTCTCCTCCCCTCCCTCTGTACCTTCAGCTCCTTCTTCTCTTCCGCCGGCTGAGTGTCGGCCCGCGTCTCGTCAGCGCCGCTCTCCTCTGGGGTGTGGGGGGGTCAGACAGAGACGGCCAGGTCAGAGTGCGAACGCAGGGCTCCCCCCACCCCCCAGCAATGACAGTCACAACAATGGAGGGGGGAGGGGATGCGCTAAAGGGCATGGGGCCGCCTGGGGCCCAGCTCCGGGCTGCATTCGGGCCAGGGGTGGATTCGGCGATGCTGCTGGACTGAGACCCAGCCAACTCATTTCACAGAGGCCGCCCCGCACTCCACAGCAGCAAGTCTCAGCTGGGCTCGCGCTGGGGCGAAAACCAGCAGCGCAGCCTCCCCTCGGGCTCCCCCAACCCAGCGAGGGGATGGGGCTCACAGACCAAGCTCCGGCCCACCTGAGAACCGGAGCGCAAGCCACTCCCCATCCTGGGCCAGGCTCACCGAGAGGGGAAAGGCCCCATGGCCCACTCCCTGCCTGGAGCCAGCTCGGCCCCATGCCCGGGGGCCAGATCGGAGCTGGCACCCCCTAGAGGGGAAAGGCCCCATGTCCCCATCCCCCGTGCCAGCCAGTCCCCCGTCCCGGGGGCAGATTGGAGCTGGCGCCCCCTAGAGGGGAAAGGCCCCGTGTCCCCATCCCCCGTGCCAGCCAGTCCCCCGTCCCGGGGGCAGATCGGAGCTGGCACCCCCTAGAGGGGAAAGGCCCCATGTCCCCATCCCCCGTGCCAGCCAGTCCCCCGTCCCGGGGGCAGATTGGAGCTGGCGCCCCCTAGAGGGGAACATGGCCGGATCCTGACCCCGCCACTGGGTCCCGCTGGGGTTCTCGCGTGCACATGGGAGGGAGGCGGTGGTGACGACGGGGTCCCTTACCCTGAGCCAGCCGATTGAGGGTGAGCTCCAGACCGGAAGCCAGGCCAGCTCTGGTCTCCTGTGGCTCCTCCCCTCTTCGCTCATTACCCTTCCTACTCGCCGCGCATGGAGCAGCGTCCGACGGAGGCGAGATGGCGGGCGCCTCACGGGCCAAGGCGCGGTAGGAGCCTCGCTCGCCCCCCTCACCTATTCTCTCCGGCTCGTCGGACGTGGTCCCCGCGATCCCGCTGCTCTCCAGCCCGAAGGCCGGGTCGGCCTTGCCCGTAACCTTGGCCGCCTCCTCCACCTTGCGGACGTGGGCTTCCACCAGCGCCGTGGGCACCTCCTCCTTCATCTTGGAGAACTCCTCTGCCGAGCACAGCCCCGGGTGAGATCACTGGAGCGGGATGGGCACTGCCCTCCATCCAGTCCCCCTGTGCCCTGGGGTCCCCAGGGAGGGGCCGGGCCGGGTAAAGGAGACGTGCCCTGCCCGGTGGGCTGGACGCCAGGATAATGGACTGGACGCCGTTCTAAGCCCGGGGACGTTCCCCCTGCCCCACCAGCGTCTCCTTGGGACTGGGACAGCGTCTGCAGCACCGCCAAGAGCAGGAGACTGGGCACTCGGGGGCAGGGCACAGCTCTGGTGAGCCTGCCAGGCATGGGTCCGAGAGGGTGGCTCGAAGGCTCTCACGTGATCAGACTGGGTCATGCCGCCTGGCTGGGACTGACCCGCGGGCCGGGCACTGGGGTTCCAAGCGGGGACGGGGCGTTACCGAGAGCGGACTTGGCCGCCGCGGAGGCCACGCGGGGGTCCACGACGGATGCCAGGAAGGCCACGGTGCTCATGACGGGGTTGCCCGACTGGCTGAAGGGGATGGGCTGGTAGGCCAGGGGCCCGAGCGACGCCTCCGAGTCCTCCAGGTAGGGGTCCTCGATGGGCAGGCGCAGGAAGTGGAGGATACACTCGTCCTGGGTGCGGCTGCCCACGTGCTCCGACACCTTGTTCCAGTCGTCCTTGTACATCTCCAGGGCCTGCGGGGGGAGGGGGAGACAGGGAGCCAGAGGGGTGGCTTGGCTGGCGCCAGCCCAGCACCATGGGGACCCCCCCGAGAGCCCTCCCCTCTCACCTCCAGTAGCAGCAGCGTCTCCTGCTCCGTCCACTCCCGAGTGGCGCTGGCTGCGGCTTTGCTCTGCGGGCAGAGATGGGGGTGAGAGCGGGCGACGGTGGTGTGACGCCAGGCCCCGGGGGGGCAGGCAGCCGCCCGCTGCCCGTGCCTACCTTGGAAGGGACGTTCTTTTTGGTGTACATGTCCGTGCGCAGGCCGAAGTTCTGCAGGTCCGTCGGCTTCTCCTTGCCCTTGTCGGGGAAGCTGAGCATCTGCTGGGAGGCCGAGGTCTGCTGCAGAGAGAGGAGGGGGTGGGGAGCCACTGCTGGCCCCCCTATGCCGGCCTCTTGCCCCCACTCTCGCCTGGCGGCTGACTCCCGACGGCTCGGCCCATGGGCCAAGGCACCCTGCCTCTGCCCCGTATTGCTGCTGCTCCCGGGGTTGGGGGCTCTGATCGAGGCACTGGAAGGTCCCTGTCACCCAAGCCTCACCCACTTCTCTACAATCCCACCCCAGCAGCAGCCCAATGCTTCGGAGAGAGAGGCAAATATCCCCCTCCCCTTTCCCCTGCTGGGCTGTCCAGGGGCAGAAATTCCTTCCTGATCCCCTATCAGCTCAGCCCCTGAAGCTTGATGACCCCCACCCTCCCCACCACCATTGTTAGCCCCCCACTGAACTCCGCAGCCTCCTGCGGCAGTGAGTTCCGCAGCTCTCCAGGACACAGCGAGGAATCCACGCGCCCCCTGCTGCTGCACTCCTGCCAGCTCCCCCACGGGGCCACTCGCCTTCTCCCCGCAGAGCAGGCTGCAGAGACGATTCCCGGGAGCCCACCTACCAGCTCGGGCTTCGCTTTCACCGCCTCCGGGACCAGGTCCTCGATTTCTTTGCTCTTGCGGCCGGCCTTTGCGTCGCCGTCGCTCTGGCGACTCTGAGGGGACAGACAAGGTCGCGGTGAGCGTGCCCGCTCCCCAGCTCAGACAGGGACGGAGGGGCGAAGCGTATCCCACAGATCAACGTTCTTCCGCCCACGCACAGAGGGGCCGGCCGGCTGCAGGCCCTGAGCAGAGCAAAGCAGCAGAACCAGACGTGATGGGGTCAGCGCACGGGGCTCCCGGACCCCGGAGGGGGGAAGGGCAGGAAGGGATGAGCCGCCCCCTCCAACAGGGGGAGAGATTCCAGGGGCAGGGTGCCCAGACCCCCCTGGCCAGGCTGATTTCACCCCGTTCGCTTTCTCGCCCTACCTGGGGCGTCTTGGGCTGCAGCGGCACGAGCCCCGAGGGGGTGTCGGCCAGGACGTGGAAATGCGACGTAGGGGGAGGTCCCATAGGGGTTGGCCGGCTCTCCGCGTCCACCTGGTAGTTGATCAGCCCCCACTGCTCCAGGAAGGCATGGACCCTGCAGAGAGCAGCGGGTTAGACCTGGCCCCAGCCCCACGGACCAGCCCCCCGGCTGCGTTGTGCTGGCGGGAGAGACGGACGTCTCAGAAGCCCGACTTCGTCCAGGCCTCTCTCCTCTGTGTGGAGGGGGCTGGGCCGGGCGGTCAGCCCGGGAGACCAGAGCTCGATCCGGGGCCAGCTCGCTGCCCCCACCCCCACGAACACGCCTCAGCCCTGGTGCGTGCCAGTCCCCACCCCGGCTGCCCAACCCACCGCATGATGGCACAGACGTCCCCGGCCAGGTTCCGGCGGCAGGCGGTGGAGGTCAGGTACTCCTGGGGGTTCAGCCGGTAGGTGTCGATCATGAAGTTGCGATAAGCCAGGTATCTGGGGAGAGTTAGCATGAGCCAGGGCGGGTCGGAGCTCCGGCATCGCTCTGCATTCAGAACCCACAGGGCTCAGTAACAGATTTCACGCTGGCGGGGAGGGGGTCTCAAACTCACGTGCTTGGTCAGCATCACTGTCTCCCCCACTCAACAGAGGGGGACACTGAGGCACAAAGGCAAAGTGACTCAACCAAGGTCACACAATGAGTTAGTGACAAAGAAGAGAACCCAGGAGTCCTGGCTCCCAGTCCTTCCCCCTGCTCTAACCACTAGACCAAACTCCACTCCCAGAGTAACAAACAGAACCCAGGAGTCCTGGCTCCTTAGCCCCACCCCCCGCAGCTCTAACCACTAGACTATGCTCTGCTTCGAGAGCCGGGAGCAGAAGCAAGTCCCAGTTCTCTCCCCACCCGCCAGTTTCTACAGCAGGCTGGTAAGTTTCACGCCAGCTGCCTGAGAGCAGATGGGGCGGAGGGGGGGGGGGGGCAGCCTTACATTTCGGGGGTCTTGGATTTGTTCTTGCCGTTGAAGAACTCGGGCAGGGCTCTGCGCTCGATGGCGTGGACGCTGCGGGAGAAGCACAGAGCGGGGGCGTTAGAGCCGCGGGTCTCGGAACAGGGGGTGGCGGGGAGAGGGCCCCCCCTCGGTACCTGTTGTAGTCGAACCAGGCGGCGTAGCTGGGGATGATAATATGGTGAGTCTGCTCCGTCACATTGTCCTCGTGCAGGTCCGGGTTCTTGGCCTGCTCCCCTTTGTTCCCCGCACTGTTTTCCTCCTCATCCTGGAATCAGACAGCCGCAGGTGGGCGGGGGGGGGCACATGCTCACCCCCGCCCTGCCACCCCGGCAGCAACTCCACCAGAGCTAGCCCAGCGCGGGCTCCGGGAGCAGAGCTCTCGCCCAGCGGGGCACCGGCAAAGGGACTTCGGAGACTCAGCCGAACCAGGGCTCTCGCTCGGCGAGTCCCGGTGCCCCAGCAGAGGCTCCGGTGTCACCGCTGGGACGCAGGCAGGTCCAGCAACGTCGCCTGGGAGGCAGCTGGGGGCCAGGGGTGTTTCGAAGGGGGAGTGGGAGGCTGTTCCCAGGACAGGGGGCTGGGGTGTTTGAAAGCAGAGGAGGGGACGGGCAGGGCCGAGCATGGCCGGGACGGAGGAGGGCAGAAGGGGGCAGCAGAGAGGGTGAAGCTGCTGCCCCTGCCCGTCAGTCTCACCTTGCCAGCGGTCTCCATGCTCTCATCCTCCTGCTCGTCTGGAAGGGAAGGGCAGACAGACCAGCGATCAGGGGAGCCCGGGCCAAGCGGGGGAAAGAAACGTACCCACCCTGGACCGCCGGACTCCCTCCTATGGCGCCCGGCCGGGGACAGACAGCCAGGCCGCGGCATGGAGCTCATTCTGCCAGCCTCCACTGCCGGGGAAAATTAACCCCTCGGGGCAGGGAACGAGTCATTGCCCCGGATTGGCAGGAGCAAGCCCAGAAGCGCCTGGGAGCGTCCCTCCGTGCTCACCGCAGGGCAGCTGCCAGGGGCTGCAGACGGAAGTGGCCCATCTCTAGCCGGGGCCCCGTCTCCTTGCTAATAGAGGTGAGGATGCTCGGGGGGTCCTTACCCAGGTCGGTCATGGTGCCCCCCTTCACGGGTGCAGATTCCGAGTCCTTCTTGGTGTTCACTGTACCAGGGAGAAGGGGAAAGGCTTTACTGGGAGGCCCCGATCTTGGCGAGACTCTGCCTGCCCTCCCCAGCTCAGCAACTCGCCCTGGGCCTGGCCAGAAAACGCTCCAGCCTCAGCCTCTGCCAGCAGGGGGCGCTGTGGGGCACGGGGTGGGAATGGGGGCTGTGTGGGGCGCTCCCATTTACTCCAGTCCCATCCTCCCCCCAAAGGGGGCACTGTAAGGGGTGAGGCAGGAGCACGTGCTGTGTGGGGAAGCTCCCAGCCTCTCCCCCCGGGGGCGCTGTCGGGCTCCGTGCGGGGCCGCTGCCCAGACCTGTTTTGGGCAGCGTGACCTCCTCCACGTTGGGGACGGGGGAGGGCTCGTCCATGTCCTTCGTCAGGTCCTCCTGCTCCTCCTCGCGGTGCCCGCGCTTGGACTTGGTGTACGGGGTCGACGGGCTGCAGGGGACGAGAAACCCAACACGCCCCGTTGCTGACGGCTGCAGCGGGCGCCGGACGGCTCAGCAGGCCAGGGCCCCTTTGCCGGAAGGGCCAGGAGCAAGGACAGCCCCAGCTCCAGACACGAGAACACCGGCCACGCACCCAGTCCCACCCCGGCAGAATCCCCGAGGGGGGGCCGGCGCCGGCCTCACCCTTTCTTGGCGTTCTTCTTCTTGGCCTCTGGGGTCGGGGACGGCGAGGGTGAGCGCTTTCTCTTTTTGTAGTTCCCACCCTTCTTGTCGCGCCGGTCCGAGTCGGGGCTGTTCACCTGGGGGGGGCAGAGAAGCTCATCCGCACGCCGCTCGGGCCAGAGGGCGGCCTGGCTCCAGCTACCCTTCCTCCGCCCGTGTATTTGCCCTGGCTTGGCTTTGCAAGGGGGGACCACACCCCAGGGCCCCCAATGGCTAGCAAAGCCTAGCACGTGCCCCGGGATGCAGGCAGCGGCTGCCTCCCTCCCACAGGTGGAGAAACCGAGGCACAGACTGGAGTGATTCATAGATTCCAAGGCCGGAAGGGATCACGGTGATCATCTAGTGCCTTATTTCCGGCCTGAACTGGCTCGCTGCCCCTTCCAGCCATCGGATCGCGTGAGACCTCTCTCTGCTCGACCGATGAGCCCCGTTATCCAACAGTTCTTCCCCACGCAGGTACGTACAGACCGGGAGCAAGTCACCTCAGAACCGTCTCTTTGCTGAGCTAAATAGATCGAGCTCCTTGGGTCTCTCACTACAAGGCAGGTTTTCTAACCCTTTAAACCATTCCCGTGGCTCTTCTCAGAGCCCACCGCAATTTTGGCAACACCCTTCTAGAATGGTGGACCCCAGAAATGGACACGGGATTCCAGCAGCGGCCGCACCAGTGCCAGAAACAGAGGGAAAAGAACCTCTCTGTCCCCATTCACACATCCCAGGATCACATCACCCCTTTTGGCCCCTTCACTGGGAGTTCACGTTCAGCTGATTATCCACCACGACCCCCACATCTGTTTTTCAGAGTCACTGGTTCCCAGGAGAGCGCCCCCAGCCTGTAAGCAGGGCCGGCACTCTTTGTTCCTAGATGTGTACAGTAACTCCTCATTTAACCTTGTCCCACTTAACGTTGTTTCAATGTTCCGTCCCTGCTCAATTAAACATGCTCGTTTAAAGTTGTGCAATGCTCCCTTAGAACGTCGCTGCATCTCCGCTCCTCCCCCTCCCTCCCAGAAAGTCCTAAGCGCCACCAAACAGCTGTTTAGCGGCGCTTAGGACTTTGGGGGGAGGGATGTGGTGTGCTCCGGGGAGGAGGTGGAGTGGGGGTGGGAAGAGGTGGGCCTGGAGTGGAGCAGGGACAGGAAGAGGCGGGCCTGGAGCATTCCCGGCAAAATCCGAGCCTGTTCTCCGGGAAAGCTGCCGCAGCTGCTGCGAAGGTGCTTCCTAGCGTCCTTGCCTGCAGCGGGCTGTGCCTGTGTGGGGTAAGCCAGGGGCACTTCCCAACCACAGTACAGTATAATGCCTTTTGTCTGCCCCAAAAACATGTCCTTGGAACCTAACCCCCCGCATTTACATTAAATCTTATGGGACAATTGGATTCGTTTAACATCGTTTCACTTAAAGTTGCATTTTTCAGGAACAGAACTACAACGTTAAGTGAGGAGTTACTGTACTTACATTCAGGCCTGGTAGAGCGTATACTGGGGAGATGTCCAAATCTACATACTGACTCAGTGACAGGAACAGAACCCAGGAGTCCTGACACCCCGTTGTCTACTCTGTCCATTAGAGCAGTGGTTCTCAAACAGGGTACGTGTACCCCTGGGGGTACGAGAGGTCTTCCAGGGGGGACGTCAACTCATCTAGATGTTTGCCTTGTTTTACAACAGGCGACAGAAAAAGCCCAAGCGAAGTCAGGATAAACTGCAATTTCCTACAGACAATGACTTGTTTAGACTGCTCTGTATACCGCACACTGGAATGTCAGTACAAGATTTATATTCCAGTCGATTTATTTTAGAATTGTATGGCATTGTTCCGTAACAGTGCGGCCGACACACTTTTGTAGTTTTTTGTCTGATTTTTGTAAGCAAGTCGTCTTTAAGGGAGGCGAAACTTGGGGTCCACAAGACAAATCAGACTCTGAAAGGGGGACAGTCGACTGAAAAGATTGAGAGCCACTGCACCAGCCCCCACTCCCCTCCCAGAGCTGGGAACAGAACCCAGGCGTCCTGGCTGCCAGTCTCCTGCTCTAACCACCAGCCCCCACTCCCCTCCCAGAGCTGGGAACAGAACCCAGCTAGGATCTTACTTCGTCAGTGAGCGTTTTGGCGGAGATTTTCTTCCTGCGGGAGACGGGGCTCTTCTCGTCGGTCACCTCGTAGTCTTCCTCGTTCATCCACTCGTTGAAGGTGTCCGTGTCGAGGATCCACTTGGCGTGGACCTGTGGGGGCAGGAAGAGCCCAGTTCCGGGGGGTGAGTGACTTGGGGGAGGGGGAAGGAGAAGGGAAGGATCGTTCCCCTCAGCACCGAATGGTGCCATGGGGAACAGAACGAACCCCCCCGAAAGCTTGGTGGAGATCCCATGCATTCGGGGGATGGGGCGATTAAGACACCCCGAATCGACTGCAGATGAATTGGGGGAGGGTTAACGAGGTTCCATCAGGAGGCCAAGGCAGAGCAACCAGCCTGAACACGCTAAGAGCACAGGTGTGTGCAGAAATCTGCTGATGTCAACACAGTGAGAACCCAGAGCCCACTGGCCCTCCGAGGCCAGGCGTGAGCCAGCCCCAGCTCCATTTACACAAGTCCCAGCCAAGGGAGCCCCGTTACCTTCCGGGGTTTCTCCGGGGTGGGCGCGTCCTCGACAGAAGCTTCGATTTCACTCGCGGGGATCCAGGTGTCGTAGCTGTGGGGGAGGAACAGAGGGAGTGGGGGGGAGGCTGCGTGTCCCCCCCATCCCACGCAGATCCCCTTGGCAGGCCTGGCCCAAGCGCTGGAGGAGTTCGCATGCAGCTCCCCACACTGCCCCCCAGCACGATGACGCAGGGCAGCTCATCAGCCTGGCCCTTTGCCCTGTGGGGGCTCCCCTGGCCGAGCGCAGGGGCGAGGAAGGGGGCCACACAAAGATTGAAGGGCTTGAAATGAACGAGAACGTGCAAACCCAGTTCTGCATCCCGGGGCTGCAGCCAGGCTGACGGGGTCTCTTGAAGGTGGACCCAGCACCGCAAGGCCTGGGGCCCGCTCCCCTTCGTCTCCCACTCACCTGTCCGGGAAGTAGCCCCAGTGCAGAAGGACCTGCTTGTCTCTCTTCATGACAGGTCGAACCCATTCTTCTACGAGAGACACAGAGGGGAGTGAGTGGCGGGGTGAGACACAGAGGGACCTCGGGGGTCCCAGAAGCAGCCCGGGGGCGCAGCTCCGGCACCAAATCAACGCCTCCTGGATGCTACCAACTCCTGTATAATCGTTCTAAGACTTCAGCCTTCTCTCGTTCATCTAGACACGCCTGCCCACCAGCCCACAGCAGCCACCTTCCCCACCCCCGCCAGCTCCGGGCAGCGGTGCCAGGCACTCTTTAGGATGGGAAGTGAAAAGCAGGGTCCTGTAGCCAATGGAAAGTGCCGGGGCAATTCACGGAGGCAGAACTGAATCGCCCAGCCAGACCCTACACCTCGGCTCCTCAGGGACCAGGCGTGCTCAGCCCGCGTCTGTCGTCTCCTCCGGGAGATGGCGTCCCTAGCAGCATGGACCCCCTGGCACCCCGCTAGGGCACTTCGTTCAGTGCCAACACTGAGGGGAGAGAGCTGCCATTAAAGAACCATCTGCTCCCACTCACCGGATCAGCCCAGCTGCTCTTCCCTTGCGAGCTCACCAGCCCTTTTCCTGCAGGTCTCTAGGTCGTTTCCCTCCCCGTAGGGCCCTATTCCCTGCACGCAGCCTGGCAGCGGGTCCGACCCTGCTTTGTGCCCCAGAGTCAGGCAGCTGCCCCCCTGCAGACGGAGCCCCTCCGACCCGGAACGCAGGTTAACGCTGAGCTGTCAGTGCTAGCCTCTGACACCCAGGCCCCAAAGAAGCCAATGGGAGCCGGATTAGACCCAGCCTCCCCCAGCCTGGTCACAGAGCTGCCGCCTCACCCTCCTCCAGGTTGCCAGGGACCGGGCAGACGACATGAGAGGCGTTGTTCCGATCCTCGGTGACCGTCCCCTGCAAGGAGATCAAAGGAGCGCGTCAGAGGCACGGGGCTGGGCCTGGCACCCTGGAGCCGGGCAGACGAGGCAGGTGCACCCGCGACGTGCCAGCCTCCGCCTGGCACGGAACTAGCCCCGCAGGCTCCCACCTACCTGGTGCCGCTTGATAATGTCCTTCAGCTTGCCCAGCAGCTTGGGTTCGATCTCCTGGTGCAGGAAGATGTTAGGCCGGGCCAGGCAGTTGTTCTGCAGGAGGAAGAGGGAAGTGGAGCAGTGAGGGCCAGGCGGGGCTGGGGGACAAGGAACGACTCAAATGGAGGGGGGGGGGGGGGGGGCCCGGNGGTTACCTGCACCAAGGATTTCTCGATGGTCATGAACATCTCCACGTTGCGATCCATCCGCGAAGGGTTCTGGAAATCGAAACGCCGCCTTATTGGAAGAAAAGAGCGACTCTCATGAAAGCGACAGCTCACGCCTGCTGGATCAGCCACCCTTCCAACCCTGCCTTGGCCCGGAGACGACACCCTACCTGGATCCCACACCTGAGCCCAGGCCACGTGGCGGTGCCATGGGAGGGGGGCAGGGCACTGCCCGCTGGCTGCGGGCGCTGGATCCACAGGAGCCCTTGTCTGCAAGCACAGCCTGGCACCTGCTTCCTGTGGCGACGGGCGCTTGGGGGTGGGCACTGGACTGGGTCCTACTGCACTCACCCCACTGCTAGGGGTCGGCCGGCCAAACCGCCCCCTCCGTGGAGACTCATTCCTTCAGTCAGCCGCCGGGCGGGGCGGGCACCATGCATCGCAGCTCGTTACTGAATCCCCTCCCCAAATCCATGCCCCCCGCCAGGATCGGGACCGGGAGCCAAGAGCTGCACCCCCTCCCATAGACACCGCCCAGGCTGGTTTGACCCCCAGGTTCACAAGAACAAAGTCTGGCCCCTCTATGGCTCCCCAATGCAGGTTCGCGAGCCATGGGCAGCACTGCCCCGGCAAGGTGCATCTGCTGGTGCGCGGGGAGCCGGGGGGGGGGACCTGCCCGCCCCCCACCCTGAGCGAGCCGGGAGACAAGCGGGCGGGGAAGAGGGCAGCTCACCATCCTTGGTCGCTCTTGAATTTATAGGCTGCAGCGAGGATGTGGCACAGGGATCCTCCCGCTTTGAAATCCAAGAAGCATTTTATCTGCAATAGAAGGACAAGGGAGGACGGGAGAGAGGCTGAGCCGACGGAGAAGACAGCGGCCGGCCGGCGAGAGGTTAAAGGGCACAAGCTGTCTCCCTCGGAGCCATAGATGGCCCGTCCGAGGCCCGCTGACAATCCAGCCCCCATCCCAGCAGGGTAACAGGACAGGCAGCACCTCCCTGGGACCTGCGTCGGGGGGAGCATGGTCTCGGCTGGGGTGGATTTCACACGCAGAAATCCCCCATCACCAACCCGTGTGGCAGGGTGATGGCAGCTGGCACGGAGCAGGCTGTCTCTTGCCCAGGCCGCTCCCCTCTGGGTGTGCCCAGGCCGTCCCCCTCTGCCCCGTGCGGCTCGGCCAGGTCGCGGCACTCACCGGCAGCTTGGTGAGCGGGGCGTTGCTGACATGTTTGCCGAAAACCTCCTCCTGGAACTGCAGCAGCTGCACCACCAGGCTGGAGAGGGACTTGTTGGTGGGAGGCTCTGCCTGGATGTACTGTGGGAAGAGCAAGAGAGGACGGCGCGGGGCTGTAACACACTGCGCTCGAGGGCTATTTCAATAACAGAACGGGACCCAGGAGTCCTGACTGCCCGTCTCCTGGCTGGCCTGGGGACACAGGCTGTTCCCTTAGAAGAAGGAGATGGGTCAGCAGCAGAGAACTTAACCATGAGCCAGGCAAAGCTGTGCCCGGTGCTCAGGTTGTCTCTCTCCTTTCTCGCAGCTGGCAGCCTGCATTCGGATTTTATTTGCCATTCCACAGTGCCTAGAGACCCTCGAACGCCCGATCGAAATAGACAAAGGTGAGGAAGGGAAACCGAGGCCCCGAGAGGGAAAGTGACGTGCCCAAGGTCCCACAGCTGGTCAGTGGCAGAGCTAGGATTAGAGGGCAGGTCTCCCGAGTCTCAGTCCGGTGCCCCACCTACCAAGCACAACCTTTCTGCAATGGGGACGCGTCTGCCAGGCACACGAGAACCGATCTCCCTCAGCCCATTAACGTGCTGGGCAGCCGCCCCCAGATTGGCAAGGAACAGCTCTTGGGAACACTGGCCCTCCCTCCAGCATCCCCTCTCCAGCAGCGGTCAGTACAAAGTGCTCCAGAAAACAGACGAGAGAGACTTTTTGCGGCCAGCCATGAAATACGGCCCGTGGGGGACGTTTTCTCCCAGCCCCTGCCAGTCCAAGGCTGGTTATCCTTGAAGCAGAAAGGTTTGTGGCCCCTTTTGTCCTACTAATAGAGCTGTGGACGTGCTCAATAGCCAGAGGAACAGGAAAAGAAAACCTGCTAAGCTCTTGGCCTCCACGAGACCTTGTGGTGTGGAGTTCCCCAGGCTAATCCTGCCTTGTGAGTAAAAATATTTCCTTCCATCGCTTTCAAATGTGTTGCTTTTGTTTCACTGGATGACTCCCCCCGCCCCCCGCTCTTGTCCAAACACGAGAGGGAGGAGAGAGGCATCCACTCGATCTTGTCTAGCCCATTCGTCACGTCATTCGTCTACCACGTCCCCACACAAGGATGAACCGCTCCATTCTTTCCGCTCTCTCGGTGGCCTGTGCTCTGCCTAGGTTTACAGGTACCAGATGCGCTGGGTTTTGCAGGGCTGCCAACATCTCAGTTCGGCACCTAAATACCCTTGAGGACCTGGGCCTTAATCCCTATATTGGCCTGGCCTACCATCCTTCTAGTCCTGTATCCCATCTCAAGCCCTGACCAGCAGCAGCTTCCTTTGATTCCGTTTGGACAAATGCAAGGCGCCTTAACCCTAGGGAGAAGAGGTGTGTCCTATGAAACCCCCACCCCCGCTGCTCCCCGGGCCCCCCAGCACAGCCCCAGCAGGTGGGGAGAACCTGAGGGGGGCGCTCGCTGTGATCTGTCCTCTCCTCGGAGGTGACTTTTGTTAGCCTGTGCACATTTCTGTTTTTAACGCAGGCAGCAGTGGGTGCATGATCCCTGTGTCTGTACGGGAACCCAGACTCTCAAGCTGATCATATTGGCCCTTCCATCTTCAAAGCACTCTGCAAAGGTTCGTTCCCTGAGGACGACGGGCTCCGGTGGGCAGGACAGCAGACAGGAATTGGCTTCTGCCCCTGGCCTGAGGAACGGCCTTTACTTCACCTTTCTCTGGGCCTCTTTCCCCTCCCACTCTGCCTGTGACGACTGTATGCTCCTCGGGACAGCGACGGTCTCTCGCCACGTGTCTGTCCCGCACCCAGCCCGACGGCGCCCTGATGTCGTTTGGGTTCCCCCAGCGTTACCGCAATAATCCAGACCAATACGCTGCGTCTGTCCCAAACTCTGGGGTGACCCAAAGCACCCATGGGGCGGTAGCGACTGGGACAAGCCCGAGGAGACGGGCATTCACCCAAGTGGCATCCTCCACAAGCCAGGAGAGGAGAGACGCTATTCAGGGGCTGGCCCGGCATGCAGCCATATTCATCGCAGCTCAGAGGGGAGCGAAGGACATAGGAACGGCCACGCTAGGGCCAGCCCAATGGTCTATCCAGCCCAATCTCCTCTCTTTGACAGCGGCCGGTGCCAGGTGCTTGAGGGAATGAACAGAAGAGGGCAATTAGCCAGTGATCCTGTCGGCCAGTCCCAGCTTCTGGCCGGAGCTCAACCCTGTGGGGGTGGGAAAAGGCAAATTCCCAGGGAGCGGGTGAGGGTCAGGTCACAGCCTGTCACTCCAGACCCAGGAGCTGTCTGGTGACTCAGCCACTAGCTACACTCAGAAGGTCAAAGGTAACAGACTGGGAACCACAACCCCCTGCTCTTTGCATGGCAGCGGAGCGACCCGACCCGGGGCCACAGGTGGGGCCGGCCCACGGGCCCTACGCTGAGACAGCAGGGCAGGCGGCTGATTTATCATCCCCTACAACGAGAGGAACTGGTGGTTTCATCAGGGAAGAGCGATCCCAAGCCATGGGGGGCCTGTTCTCTCGGTAACTTTCGCTCCATTTTCAGCTTCTCGGGAGACAGGCCGGCCTTTGTCTGGGCAGAGGCACTTGGGCGAAAGATGGGGACGGATCCGAGGGGAGACGGGACGTCATCAGCTGCTGGGCAGGGTCCCCCCTCGGAGGGAAGGGACAAGGTTGACAGCCAGAGTGGATGAAAGAGCATCTAGTGTGCCCCGAAGAGCAGGGGACGGGGCAGGAGGTTAAGGGGGACCCGGAGCCCCTTCCCAGGACAGCTGCGGTTGGGTGGGGAACAAACCCCCCTCAGGAAGAGGATGGGCTGTGGACAAATCAGATCAGCCCCCAAACGCTTGCAAGGCCTTTGCTGAGCTGGGGGGTGGGGTGGGATTCGAATGAGAAGCTGGGATGGGGGTAGGTGGTGAGGGAGGGGGGGATTGGAAGGGAATTAAGGGTGAGGGAGGGGTCAGTGGGGCTGAAGGGGGTGAACGAGGGGGAGGCAGGGCCAGGAAGGGGGGACCCAAGCAGCTGGAAAGAGGGCTGCAATGGATGAGGGGGGAAGGGACCGAATGGGGGAACAGAGGGGGCGGGAAGGGGTGACTGGAGCCTTGGAGATTATCGGGGCCCAGGGGGGATTCAATGGGATCTGGGGGGCTGATGGCTGTCAGTGGGGAGGACAGGTGTCGGTGGGGCCCAGGGGTCAGTGAGAGGTGGGCACTGAGTGGGGTTGACTGGGGGGCTGACAGCTGTCAGTGGGATTGGGGGGGGGGTCAGTGTGGCAAATGGGTGTCAATGGGGGATGGGGAGGGGGGAGCTGAGGGGGTGCAGGGGCCAAGGACTGGGGTGGGGGGTGCCAGTGGTGCAAGGGGGCTGTAGGCGGAGGGGGGGGTGGCTTTGAGGGGAATGTCAGTGGGGGCTGGGGGGGTATGGGAGGGGGCTGTCAGGGGGGCAATGGACAGGGCCCCAGGGGATGTGGGGAGCGGGAGGAAGATGGGGGCGGGGCCAGGTGTCAATGGCGGGGCTCGAGGGGGGGGGGCGGCGGAGGTCAATGGTAGGGGGGCCCGAGCCGGGGGGGGCCAGGGATGGGTGGGCGCGGGGGAGACTCGGGGGGGGGGAGGGTCTGTAGGGCCGGCGCTGCGG